>JAOEHX010045105.1:21870-52012 GCA_025448015.1 Bolborhynchus lineola | reverse complement strand
TTGGTTTGGACTTTTATATATTATAAATATGTATGCATACATATATACACATATATATATTATATGTATATATGTATAAACTCATAGAATTGTTTAGGTTGGAAAGGAGCTTTAAGATCATCAAGTCCAGCTGTTAACGTAGCACTCTGAAGTCCACCACTAAACCACATCCCCAAGTACACATCTATACATCTTTTAAATACCACCAGGGATGGTGACTCAACCACTTCAGGCAGCCTACTCCAATGCTTGACAAGCCTTCTGGTGAAGAAATTTTTCCTAATATCCAGTCTAAACCTCTCCTGGCACAACCTGAGGCTGTCTCCTTTCATCCTACCACTTGTTACTTGGGAGAAGAAGCTGACCTCCACCTCACTGCAACCCCCTTTCAGGTAGTTATGGAGAGGGATATGGTATCCCCTGAGCCTCCTTTTCTCCAGGCTAAACAATTCCAGTTCCTTTAGCTGCTCCTCGTAAGACTTGAATATGAATGTGTATACAAACATAAATGTATACACGAGCATGTAATGTACATATGATATATAGTGCATCTTGTATTATATTTGCATATATTTTTAGCAACCAGATACTTTTATTATCTGGCACGCTTTTAGAATACCAAGTTGTTGCCTGGAACTGTTGCCCTGTTTCAGGGCCTATTTTTAAAGACAGTGTCTAGATAACAAAGACCAGGTAGCAACTTCTGTTTATGTATGCTGGCATTTTTAGGGTCACACAGAGCTAAAAAAAAGTTTGTAAACTTTACTCTGAACACAATGCAAGTCTAAAACATGTTGCTGGAATTGACATGCTAAGTGCATATTTTATGTCATAATATGCTAGCATACGTGTAGTGTGATCATTATGCTTTTTTGTGATTCATTTGTTCATATAATAACAATTTCTACTACTACAGAGGTGATTATTTTACAAGCTTCATAGAGACCATGATTTCTTTAAACTAGCAAAATAATGTTAATTTAAACTAAATAGTCTATTATGTGTTATTTTATAGCTGTCCACAAAGAGTGGACTCCTGTGGTGGGTAAATCACTTTCCTACATACATTTCCAGGGTAGTACATAGCTCTCAAGAGTGCCTACCGAGTATAACACTGCCAGCGCCTGGTTATCAGAATTATTTCTTAATTTAAATTAGCAGGGAATTAAAAAAAAATCACTTACACTACTATGCCCTCTGTTTGGCACTAAGCATAACAATTCTGTTTACCACGGATTTTAGGACTTCACCTGATAATCTTCAAAACTGAACTATCGAACAGCTCTAAGTCAGGCCGAAAGAAGAGGTCTTCAAGAGAGTTGAGCTCCCTCTTATTGTTGGATATGTACTCAACTGCTGTTTTACCTACTCTAGAGGATAATTAGCTAACTGGAAACCAGAGCCCCATTGTGTCTCAAAGGCTTTTAGTCTAAAGAATCAGAATGCATGATGGAGAGGTAAATGAGTGTCAGGGCATCAGGGCGATTTTATACTTTTCATATTTCAAAGGGGAGTGGAGTCCTTTGCTTGACTGGAAAGACAGGACCTCTCAAGTTGAAAAAGGACATCTCTGGAGAGACAAAGTTGAGAACTTAAGCTCTATGTAATTGAAATGATTGAAACATTGTCTTGTTTTAGTTTGGTTTAAAGAAACTAAACATTAGCCTATAATGCCCCCCAGAAGAAAGCAGCACTCTACTCAAAATTACTACAGAGGGTTAAATCATGTTGAAATCAGCTGACTTTCTAGTCATGTGGGAGAGAATAATGTGGGTTTTTTTCAATGTTTCCTGTAGAGTGTGAGAACTAATCCGTCGCTCATCTAATTTCTTAAATTATCTTGGAGGTTGAGAATAGCATTTTAATTACATTCCTCATTTACCTAATTTAGTTAATCAAATATTAAAATATTACCATGACAGATACTGCAATAATATGAAAGCATTTAGCATCAAATATCACTTCATTAAAAGCAAGTTTTAATTTTTCATACTCCTCCTGTGACTCACAAGTAAGCAACAGCAATACTAGAGAATCAGTCACAACAAAAGGCATTGATTCAGGTTTCACATTTTCTTCCAGCATGTGGCAAATACTTCTGCACTATGTAATACTAGAAGACACAGGGTAAAGCAAGTGTAGTTTCTTCATGTTTAGATCTACCAGTCTAGAATAAATTATTCCTGAAAAAAATACTTTTAGAAAACAAATAGCATTATACAAATATGGAAGCCTCAAGCTGTCATTCACCAGCCTCTACAAGAAGGAAAGATAATTCTACCTTTCTCTACTTACTGTTGCAAGTTTGCAGCACTATCCAATGGTTACATGATTAAAGCTGTTAGAGCTTGTAATATTTCTCACACACCAGAAATGTGTTAGTAATCTTTGCATCCATTCTTCAGAATTTCTAGACCTAGCTGAGTTTGTCTTTTGGTAATTTGGGTCCTGTAATTGTGTTGTTTTCATGAGAGGCGGATTCTTGGAATCTGAGTAACCCCCTTCTGTCTTATCTAATGTACAGAACCTGAATTCTCACTCTTTGGAGGCTTTCCTGTGGATTGGTTTTGGGTCTGCCTTTACACTATAGGCAATTACTTTTGTGTCATTCATTTATTCAAAAAAGAGCCTAAAAATGAAAGGCTCCTATTATGTAGAGACTCATCAGGACTCTGATGATGGACAGCAGTTTCTTTCATTTTCTTTACCCTACTATACAAAGCTCTTGGGGAAGCCAGTGGAAAGTTGGAATTGGCTGCCAGGTTGGTTAGAAGAGCAGGAACACTACAATATAAATATCAGTGATTTTATCAAATGCATCGAAAGTAGAGCGATGCATGTAGCGGTGAACATGAACATAAGATAATGATACATGTATCAAGATGTTGGTTTACTTAATTAAAAGACAATTTGAAGTCATTGGAAAAATTGATGGAGTATAGTGCCTGTGAAGAATTTTTCTTGTTTCTTAACTGGAGCAGCATTGTCTGAACAGAAAACACAGCACCATATATGCCAGCTATGTACAACCCTGGAAAATTGCTTGTTCTGCAGCAAGAAAGCTAAATGGTAAGGTATGTAATGTGGTATGAATTTAGTTGCTTGAAAAATGGAAGTTGGTTTGAGAACTCTGATACACTGATTTCAAGATAGACAGTGAAGAAAAAGAATCATGGTAGTTGTCCAGATGTCTTGATTTAAACTTGGCTCATCTGGCAAAACTGTTACTGGCATCGGCGTGTCATGATTTCGCTCAATAAATGCTTAACAGATATTATTAGGAAATCAGCGGGAGTATTTTGAAACAGAACAATTCAATGAGGACATCGATAACCTCCAGTAGAAGAGTTAGCAATAGTTGCAAGTAACTTATTACTGGCAGTCTAAAATTTGATATATTTGCCTGTCTCATTTGTCTTTGGAGATATATATAGGACATGAAATCCACAATTTTTTTTGTCAGTTTGCTAACACTTAAGTATTAGATAATGTATTTGAAGATCTAAACAATAAATGCTGGCGTTGGAAACAAAATTGTAGAGAGCTGAAGTTTTTTTTCACAAAAATAATTACCAAAAGAATATAAAAGTCAGAAATTAAATCAGCCTGAATTCATTTTTGACATAAAAGGAGATTACCAATTTAAATTACATTTTCTAAAAGTAATTCACAATAAAGTTCTACTTCGAACACTAACTTGCCAATTAAATGTAACTACTGTAATCCCTTATATTAACCTGGTGACTGCATGTTTTGTAATAAATGTAAAATTTTAAAGTAGTGAGAAAGCCAAAAGAATTTTTTCTAGTGAAATAAGAACTAATGCTCAGAATCCATAAACGTTTTCTTTAGCTAAGTGATAATTTTCTGATAAAATCCACATTTTATAGCTTGTCTATGTCAGTGTCCTTATGCATCTTAGTTTTTTCACATAATTATACCTTATTTCATTTAGCACAGTGATGCTTTGTCTGTGGCATGAAAAATAATGAGCAAATGTCATTGCAGAAAGTCTGCAATCTCAAGATTCACCCACAGAAAAAATTGTGGAAGCTTTGCTACTAGTCTGCTTTTATTATCTTGCATCCAAAAAATGCTGCAGAGTATTTCCCAAGTGGAAATATTCCATGGTGTTGGCTGAAAAGCAAGACCAAAATCCCAAAACCCATCTACCTGTTAAGCTCTGTCTTTATGACTATGTGCTTTCCTCTGCTTCTTTTTATTAGTTGTTACTGTACTTTTACCTCTCAAGAGAAATTACCCAAAGTCTTCATTCCTTCCACCCCAAATTTTAAGTGTTACTTTAACCATTGCACCGGTCCCAATTCTAAACCCAAATTTTGGTGTTCTTTTAAAATAATGAAAGTTCAGGGGATTTTCCTGTTCAGGGACACTTGATGGGAGACACCAACAGTGGTACCGATATAGGCTACAATTTCGTGTCAGGGTCAATGCATGCAAATTGTGTGTCAGGTTTGTTTAAGTGCCAGAGTCATCCACAGTCGTACATTGGTTGACCGTGCCTCACCAAGGCAGTTTGATACAAGGTGGCTTTTCGATGGCAGAGAAGGCTATTTGAGAGCAAGTGACATTAATTTGTTCTGAATGGTGCTGACGTCCACATGTTGTGAGTACATACCACAGCCTCAGCATTCTACACGGAGAGGTGTTGGATTCACTAGTGTCTCTGCTAGTCTTACATGCAAAACGTTTCCCTGTCCCACTGTTTACTAATAAAATCCATAAGTGCTTGAGTATTTTTCAGAAGGAAAAAGCCTGAAGCTTGCAGGATTCTCATGGAAAAAACCAAGTTCTATCTTTGGCTTCAGTTGATATTTTGCTATTAATGCAAAGTCCATCAGCTTCCACAGGTCCACTGATACTAAGGATAGGGATACTAACACTACAGTACACTGATAAAAATCTGATATCCTAGCAGATACAAAATACACATTTCAAGCCTCCTTGAGATTAGGCAGGGAGTTAAGTCCTAAATTTGGACCTATTTTTTTCTAATTCCTTCTCAATGGCTCTGATAATTGGATTAATTAATATGAAGCTTCTCAGGTGTTTTTTGAAAGCCCAATGTCTGGCTTAAACCCAGCTCAGAGGCAATGCTTAGCACTTTGAATCCTTGTCAGAAATGGCTGTCTTTTTTTAGCCCAGAATTAACTATCAATATTTCTAGGGCAGAATGGATTTAGGCCTCCATTTCCATGTGGCTACAGACTGTTTACTGTAGCAGTCATTTCTGAACATCTTGCAGTCCTTGTGAATGGAGTTGGTACCTATTTGAGGACTGTTACTTCCACTAATGGTCAGGGAACTAATGAATATCTACTCCCTGCAATTTAGTCTGTGTTTTAATAATACCAAGGAAAAGTCTGTTTCATCTCTCTGTATTTTTCAAAGGATATTTTCCTTGCCAGATTCTCCTCTTATCTGTTCATCACCTTCTAATACCCATGATGTGAAATACTAAGTATAAATCTAGAAATATTTCTTGTAGACATTAGCAGGGCTAGTGAGCAAATACTTCATAAAAGTGAAAAATGTAATAGCTCTTAATCTCTTCGCTCACTGTTGTGTGTGAATATACTACTTTTCCTCAAAATATAATTTTTGTTAGTTTTTCCACTAAGATACAGCTATGCAATGTACTATAAGATGTAACTGAAGTATATTTACATTGATTTATCTGGTTGACATTCCGCTGTTTGACTATGCAGAACTAAACTAAAAAAGAGGGTATTAGGAAAAGTAATCTGGAAACAAATCAGTGTTCGAAGGTAGCAGAACGTTTTGTGACTTTGTGATATTGATAAAATAATGACTGGGCAGGTAGAAGGAAAATATCAAGTATTGGAAATAAACATCTACTTAAGGACTGAATAGCCAGCATGCAGATATTTGAGTTGGCAGGGTAAAAAAATGTACATGTGAAAAGGGCTGTCCTAATTACACAGAGGTTATGTGGCAATGTGGGATTCACGTAAATGCAGGGAAAACAAATGTCCTACAGCAACCTACAAGATCTGTCTCTTCTAAGATCTAGGTAACATGGAAGATCTAGCTAGGTATGTAGGCTGGACAATGCTGTATATCTTACCATACAGAGGGAAGATAAAAAGTACTGTTACAAGGATGATATGCACTTGAAGGAAGATTGCAGTAAGAAATCTCTGTTAGCACAACAGTACAGTGAAGACAGGGTGCCTCACAAATTACAAATTTCAGCTGAATCAGAGTGAATCACAATTTTACCGGAGAGGGAAACTTAAAAGGTAAAGACTTCACAAGTGCACTACCACAGAAGTTATGTTTAGAACTAGAATAAATCTAAATTTGCCTTTGATTATTATGTAGGTGACAAAGGTGATGAATGAATAGAAGCATGGAGGTGCAACATTGTCTCAGAATCTCACTTTTATGGTTCCTAAATCTAGGAATGTTTGATAAGAATGACCAGAGTGTCTGTGCATACTGCCTGTACACTACAGACAAATGTAGCCGAGAGGCAAAAGACAGTGGGTTTTTAACCCCTAGGGGTTGTATTATTTGTTAAACACAACAGGAATTGCAATTATTTTCCAATTAATAAATGTATATGAACTGCACTGACTCTGTATTTAGGTCTTGGGAGCTAGCGGGAGAATATACAGATTATAATGACAGCATAACGAATGTAAAATCATAACATTTTGAGACTCATTATACATAGATAAGAGTTCAGTATAGCTAAGAATATTCATGTATATTGACCATTTTTTTAAATACAGAAATGGTGTTTAGATGTGAAATTCATTATGGTCTCCAGTGAGACACAGCTATTCATTTTTTAACTGATTAATTTAGGTTAGTGTTGATGAAAGACTTCATAGGACTAAATATGGAGATCTCACAGGCAAGTATACTGTTTTTTAAGCAGGTATCACCTGCCTAACTAAATGCTGATAACTAGCTATTTTGTCAAGTTTTTCTGTTTACAAAATAATAATTAAGTAGAAAATGTAAAAAATGTGTTACTCCATACATTGAACTTGGCTTTTAGTCTTTGTTATGAAATGTGCTTCCTTAGAAGTACAGATACAATTAAAAACCCATCATCTTGAACAACAAATAGACAGAAGCATGCAGGCTGTTCTTCAGTAAATGAAAAATTATCAAAAAAATGGCACCTGTGTGATTATCTAATAAATTGTTTCTTGTAAACTATAAAAGGTAGAAATACGTAAATCATGCACTGGGCACTCCTGCAGGAAAATTATCTGGATTTGTACAGACTGGAACCATCACTGGGAGTTTCAGTCTAAACAGCAGAGTTTGGAAATTACAGGAAATAGAACAAGTTTTAATTCTAGAGATTAGACATGGTGTTTAGATCATTTAGTTCAAACTGCTGTGCTGTGGCTTGTTTGTGCCTATTGTGTGAATCAATGGACAACAGAAGTAAAATGGTTTACTGGCAATTCTGGCAGGGTGTTTTAAAATTATAAAATAGGAATTTTTGTAGCTTTCTGTATATGTTTTCTAGCAAAGTGATACATGCAAAATAAAATAAATTAGAATTTTTAGCTTATAATTGGTTTACTGTATAGACATAAATTAAGAAAAATAGATAATGTGTTTATAATACAAAGTTTTGGAATAATATCACTGTTAGAGAAATAATAAAATTTAACTCTATGAAATTATTACTTCATTTACACTAGGTCTCCTGGAGCATGTAGAATCCGACCAGATGTCTTGTATTAATTTAAGTAGACAGGAGTGATAAATTTTCAAAACTCTGCTGACCTTGTAGTAGCTATCACAGATTGCTATACCTGAAGATCTTATCCCTTTCCTTTTATGGATAATTTTATCTTTGGCTAAAGGTCAGAATCAGTCTGCTCGATAAGCAATTTAAAATTAAAAGCTGTAATAACAGTTCAGTAAAGTTCTGTCATTCTGCTGCATAAAGTGATTAAATATATATATGATTAAATTTTTGACTTAATTGTCTTCATATGTTAAAGGAGTCTTAAAATACCCCACGCCATTGTCAGAATAGCATATATAAATACATTTTATAATGTAGATTTATTGGTGGCTCTAAGTTCTGGGCTGTGTTTGCTTTTAAATGATTCATGGGACTTAACTCCAAGGCTTAACTTAATGCAATACTTGTTCTGAAGCAATAAGATAAATTTTTTAATAGAGGTGTTCATCTTTTGATGTTGAACTCAGGTTTCTGATTACTCCCAATAGAATAATTTATCCTACAGGGTTTGCTCATATTATCCTGATTTATATCATATAATTGCCTAAACACTACTGTTCCAAGGTATGGATATAATAGTATCAATACAAACAATACTGCTAAAGATAAATTTACTCATGATGAACTACACTAGAAAAGCTAAAATAAAAGTTTTAAAAAGTAAATTTTGTGCAGTGAGGAGGTTCCAGTATAAATAAGGAACTGTATCTTATTGTTAATAACACTAAGTGTTTAAAACTTGAA
Source organism: Bolborhynchus lineola (assembly GCA_025448015.1). Taxonomy (NCBI): domain Eukaryota; kingdom Metazoa; phylum Chordata; class Aves; order Psittaciformes; family Psittacidae; genus Bolborhynchus; species Bolborhynchus lineola. The sequence continues at coordinate 43,506 of JAOEHX010045105.1, read as the reverse complement.
AGTAAACCCCAATTTCTGAATGGACAGAACAGAAAAAAATCTGCCAGATTTGCTCATTTATACCTTTCTGCATGGGGGAAAGTCAGAAAAAATTAATCTGCTAAAATTTAATTTAAATCTGTTCAGATTTGTTAGAGGATTGTTCAAAGATTTTACATGAGTTTGAACTCACTGGTCAAACGTATATAGGTTTTATATTAGACCATGTTTTTCAGGGAAAGCTTAGTCTTCCATGAGGATGTATGTGCAGGTAAGGACCCATGTGTTGAAAATCAAACACTGCAACTCAGTTATTAAGTACAATTTTACTTGGAGAGGTAACTTTAGGAAGACTTCCTTACTTTGGCAGCACTTTTACATAATCTGCCTTGTTGAGGTTGTTGAATGAACTGAATTTATTCGATATTTAATATGGAATGTGATTTCCTGGGAAACTCAAACTGGAAGACAAAAATCCATTAACCTGGACAATATAAGTAATTTATTTAAAAATGTATTACTAGAAGCAAATGTGAATGAAAAAAAATCCTTCATTGGAATCCATTTGCTCAGTTGTTCAGATACAGCATACTAGTACATGCTAATAAGTGTTTAAAGGTATAATACAAGCTTCAGTACAAGTTGACGAGGTAGCAGCAGTTCAGCCTCAGAAGAAATCTTGAAGCTTCAGCCTGCTGTGCCTTTTCACTTGGCCTAAATCCCTTGGCCTGCGTCGTACCTGGGGTGCTACAGAGAAGCACAACAGAGGGCTGAGGACACTGCATTTGAGGCATCTTCCCCTTTCTCTAAAGACTTTAGGAAGAAATCTTGGTGTTCCTTATAGTAGGCCAGAACACAAACAACAGGAACAGCAGTACATAAAGGGAACCTTTGTGACACTGACAATATACACAGTAAAAACATTCAAAAGCATGATATGGGTTGAAAGTTTGTATGTAGGAAGCTGGGGCAAAGACACAAACCTAAACAATGACTCCTGCCAACATTGTACTTGTGCTCATGTATTCACTTTTATTCAGGTTTCTTTACTGTGCCCTTTACTGATGGTTGAGTGCTTGGCATAAGCCCTGCCAGCACATTCAAATCTTTCAGGGAGCAACACTGATCCTCTGTGTCAGAAATACTGCTTCTTCAATGCCCTAGGCAGGTCATGAGCGAGTCTGATAGCTGTCCAGGCAGCATAGGTACAGGTTAATTATTACCTTGTCCAGTTTCTGACCACTCTAATACAGCCCTGTGCAGCTGCTGGATGCCATCCAGTCAGCAGTTTTCCATTCCAGGAAGCTGTGGGTAGCTATGATGAAGCACAAATCACAGCTATCTGTGGTTGGCCTGTACAGTAACAGCCCATGGTTAAAAACCAAAGATAAAAGAAACCCAGGGATTTGGCAATGCTGTTTACACTGGTGTCTGACATCTTTGCTGTTCATTAGGGCACTTGGCTAAACATGCTAAACATTTTTGTGATTATAGCTTGATATTTCATTAATATTAATGAGCCAAATTTATGCTGTGTGGAGATCTACTGTACCAAAGAAAAATGAGAACTAGTGCCTGTTAATTAATGTTATTCCAGCTACTAATTTAGTGCGTGTTTCTTTGATATAATCTGTCTAAATTCTTAACTGATTATGCATAACAGATCCAGGCCATTTGTTATGACTAGTGAAATCAGGAGCTTCTTAATAGTAACAAATGTCGCCTATTAGATTTGAACCTCTGTCCTTATACCTGGACTTTGTGGAAGGTTCTTTAAACTCAAGGCTTCAATGGGGAAGGAGAAAACCCTCCCAAAGTAATGTAAAGACAGATGTGACCTGTACAGTGCCACACACTCATTTTAATATTCTTTATTAAGAATATATTTAATATAATGTTAGAATATATTTAATATAATGTAAATTCTGATGTAACGGAATTAGATTAGTTCTATATCCAGTGAATGACTTCAGTGTTTTGGAATAGTGAAGCCTTGTAGAATTAAGTTGCTGGCCCGGTATGCCATTAGCTTCAGGTTATTAATGCAAATTTAAGCACATTAGCACAGTATTTAATATAATAGGGCCTGTCCTTCTTCAAAATTCCTATGACTTTGATGAAAAAAGCTGTCAAAGAGCCTAGTAATGGCATATATTTAAGTTTACATGTCACCACACAGTAAATCAGTTAGTTACTTATCAACTGCTGGATTGGGCAAAGTTGGCAAGGTGGGGGTCAGCTGTCCCAACAATTCTGGCATAAATCAGTGTAGTAAACATCTTTTTTTCACCCAAGCTAATGGGCATGCATGTATGGTTTCCTATGCTCTCACATAGTCAGAGGACAGACCATGTGTATGAGGATTTTGTTGGGAGGAAGCCTAAGATCCTCATCCATTTCCATTTGCTCTCCTGCTAAGGGACGTTCATGTTCCCACTGCAATGCTGTGGCTCATCTGAAAAACCAGGAAGATGGCAGTATTGCACGCAGCTTAGCAGTAATGGCAGCACAATGGTAGGGCAACAGAGGATGGAAGAGAGGTGAGTGGTTTGAGATTTACAGTCTTGTATATAAGTCTTAACCTTAATCCTTACTATTTTCTTGTCCACTTACTCAATAGGATAGCTTTGGGTGTGGGGAAGAAGTCTTCAGAAATTACATAGACTATAGTTTTGACTGGTGCCAAATGCAGCAATATGGCATAACTATGGCAGACATGATTTCTAAATCTGAAAGCTCCTAGAGTGATAGAACAATAAAATAAAGGATGAAAAGGTTTACAGCTGCTGTGTGCCAGGTTCAATGTGTAAATTTGAAATATACCACTAAGAAATACAAAAATATCAGTTGCACAGAACTGAGTTATCAGAACAGTGCAGCTCAAAACTGAGAATTGAAGATGACAGAGAAGTTGATGTACTTTTTTTGTGGCCAGAAGAATCATTTCTAGGGTAGAGAAATAGAATATAAAGTAGTCATATGATATACTAAGTGTCTATGATCTTCAGGAGCATGCTTTTCTTCTATGCCTGTTTATTTGAGGTGTAATTGAGGGTAAAGCCAGCAATTATTGTGGTTGATTGGCTAGAATCAGAACAGGGTTTAGCAATTACAAATGCCAGAAATATAGGAGCTGACATATTTGTACACATATGGGTTTTTTTTTTTGACATTCAGGCCACATCTAATACCACATAAAATTAGCTCCAAAGACATTCATCAGTCTAGAGATGAAGATGTTAGTGGTTTTTGTGAATACAAGGTCACAGTATTTTAGGTAAATCGTCTATCACCAAATGTAGTTTAAGGGAGCACAGTAATATAGTAACCCACAACTCCACTGAATGCTTATCTTGCTTGCAATTAGAACTTACCCAATAATACTACTGCTTAAAAATTACCTGCACTAACAGAGGAAGTAAAATATGATGAAGTAGTTAGTAGTTAGGCTGCTGCAAGTAATGCTTTACAGTTTAGATTTGATCCATGTCTATCTTGTAAACAGTTATTTTTGTAACTTGTTCAGATAGGGGATTAGACTCATTTCTCATACATGCTGAATTTGCTGTTATTTTTTCTCAGTCTTACGTCTAGAGATAGTTGTTTCAAATAATACAGTGCCATCACTCTGTGATAACATTTGAACAGTTTTCTCAGGCAGACATACACAGCCAGGGCTTACAAGTGAAAAGATGATGGAAAAAGGCAGCAGCAGCCACACACTGACCCCAGCACTGGCAAGTTTGATCCTTAAGATCACTAAGAGAAATAACTACACAGCATATGGACACATTTCCAAATGTATCTGTATTTCCAGATTCTTGAAAGGAAGGACCTAAGAGCAAGTCTCCAGGAGAACATGTGCTTCAGAAGGCAGGACACACAGATAGCAGAATGTGAACAGCCTGGTATCCTATACTAGCATTGGAATTCTGTTGTGTCACTTCAAGCACCTGACCTTTACAAAAGAAGCAAAAAATACCATGAATATTGAATTACTAGCAACAGAAAATAAAGAACTTTACTCTCCTAAGACTACAGTAATACTGCAGTCATTTAAGTATCAGCTGTCTGTCAGATGTGGTAGCTGGAGCATGCTCTCTTAGGAGAAGCCTCATAAGCTTTGGGGTGTCTTTGTGTACCCTTTTCTTCTGCATGACACTGCAAGACCCAGTAAAAGCAGAAGGCTTGATCAAAATATGTGAGGAATCCAGAAGCAGAACAATTTTTATACATAAAGATGCCCTGGATTCCAAAGTCAGATTTGATGACACACTTTGGAGAGCAGTCCTGACATATCACAGTTTGACAGATACAGCCAGAACGTACTCTGTGACATAAGCTCTCTGCTGATCAGTTCTCTGCAGGATGATTTGCTCACACAGGGGAAAAGAGGAGATAAAAGACACCTAAGATAAAAAATATTCCAACACTGATTGTTGTTCTTTGAGATATTGTGTTTAGAATGGATTCTGGAATCTGCTTCCCAGTTCATTAGGATGTAGGTGGCAAGGGAAACCTGGAAGGTTTTGGCTTTTCCAGAGTTTTATATATTTACAAGGAAGCAGAAACTGGCACTGGGTACTTTTGTGTGCCTAAGTTGCTGTTCTGGGTTCTCCAAGCTTCCTCAGATGCGGGACAGAGGTCTTGTATAATAGAAGTCATGTTGGCAGCAAGATCTTCAACCACTACAGCTTTTCTAATATGAAGATGATAAAAAATGTGATGCATAAGGCAACCGGTTTTCAAGAGGGAAATGTGATAGAAATCATTTATCATGGGTAAGGCAAATACAGCATCTAGTGATTTAACATTAGTAGAAGACAATCATACACCTGAAAACTTCATTCTGTATTTGACCAGTTATTACTGAAGGAACCCAACTATAGAGAAAAACTGTAAATGGGTCTCAGATTTTATCTGCTTTGCCAGAAACATTCTGAAATGCAAAGACCCGGTGCAGCAAATATCCTCGGAAGGGTGGTGCAAGGATAGATCTAATGGTGTTTGCATGATAACTTATCTTAAAATAAGGATAAAAATAGAGAAGTATAATAGCCGCACTTTAAAAAAAAATCATGTAGTATGCCAAGTGTGTCTAAACCCATGTGTAGCACTAAAACATTTGTTTTCTTATAGGTGTCTTATGAATAAATGAGGTACAACTCACAAAACAATGGCAATGTTAAGCTTTCCTAAGGAAATAGAATTAACTCCATCTTACATTGTGGGTTGTTGTGGGTTTTTCAATGGTTTTTTAAAATTAAGCACAAGTGGAAGGACATTTAAAACTATAGTTGCAATATTTCTGTGACCGCAAAGGCCATCAGTGTGTTAGTGTGAAGCAAATTATACGTTAAGTCTGATCAGATCTGTGGCCAAGGACAGTTCAGGCGGAGCTAAAATCTAAACCCAGAAGGCTATTTTGTTGACAACAATAATCCCAGATTACGCCTGTCTGTTCAAAGTTATACAAGAAAGTTTACAGGTGTGAGGCCTGTGAAAATTATGGTATTGAAAAGTCTTTCTGTTTCTGATCTTTCAAGATGATAAATGCACTGCTGAGTTTCAATAAGGAGATTCTACGAGTTTCAGTAAGGGCAAGGATGAACTCACAGGGGAACATTTTAAGTGAAGAGCATTCGAATAGGATTTTTTAAGACAAATGTTAATTTTTAATTTTATGACTACTTTCTTTCTAGAAAAGTTTATACCAACTTCATACATACAGAGGCTGGGAAAGGTAGTATTACTTGGGAAACATTTATAGGTGAAACTTCTCTTAATAGGCAGCAAGTTATTGCAGTTATCTTATGTGAGGGTTCTCAAATTCAAGTGCAAATACACAGACATAAGACAGAAGGAATTACAAAAACGAATTAAGGTACTGTACCACTGTTTCACTCATCTAGGTAGGCTGAATGTGTAAACCCCTTTATATTTAGGGTCCGTAATGGATTTACTGAGGTGTGATTCTAGATTTTCTGTTTCAAAGGTTTCTCTTTTTGCTCCTTTTGCTAGACATCTCAAAACATGAGCATCAGTAGCAGAAAAATGATCAATAAATCACCTTTACAGAGCAAACACAGAAATACTGGAGGAAGTAAACTTAGTGATAAACTCCTCCTTTTTTCCAGATATTAGAGAAATATTTTTATTTGTGCTATTTACAGACAATCTTGTTACTATGAAAGCTGCTGAAATTGACTGAAATCATTGTGCCATTGTATAAAGGTAGGGAATAATTTTTTCTTTGATGAATGGAAAGCAGCAGTTAGAGGGAAAATCGTTCTCTTTTCACAGGATGTTATTGACAGAGCCAAGGAAACAAGTCTTAGGCCATGAAAGTGAATATTTTAGGTTTGGAAGATGAATGGTAAGACAAGGAATCCCAAAGTACTTCACACAGGAAGAGAGAGTATTGCCTACTCTCAAAACATTCTTACTCTATGGATTTACCTGAAAGCTCCTTTTAAGTCATTATTAAAGTGACCAGAATGCAATAATTCTAGGAAAAGAGGGGCAACAATCCTAAACATGTCAAAACACTGAAAAAACACAAAGAGCAAAAATGAATTGGATGCACTGTTTTATCCTAAGTAATGTGTTGACAGAGAAAATATTTCATTATGTCAAAGTGGAATACAGTAATAATTGTGAAAATATAAATACATGCATAAATGTATTAGGGAGTCTCGTAAATATCAAGAAGTGCACCTATTTTTTGTCACCCTGGAAAGAGCCTTCTACATTTTTATTCTCTTTCAGTCAGGTTGTTAAGAAATATGATTTCTTGAAATTACTTTATTCCCTTTCCGTTGCAAGGAGAGTTAAGCAAGTCTGTGAGGGTAAACATAAGTTTAAATCACATATGTCGGACATTCTTCTGGGCACCTGCAGCTGCATTTCATAACCTGATTTTAGGTTTGAGTATGAAGCATCATAGATAGTCTCAAGGCTACAGAATTCACCTAAATCCTGGACAAGCACTTTCACTGATTAAGATGTTGCAAATTTTTGTTTCCTTTCAAGCCTGTACTTCTCACTGTCCTGATCTCTGGCTTGTAGGGTTCAGCTTTAGCCTATCTTCTTTCCTCTGTATAGATATATTATGCAAATTAAGAGAGAGCATGCCATTTCTTTGTAGCTGGCAGGTCCGCATCTCCTCGCACAAAAACCTTATCAGTATATAGCAACTTAGAACATCAGTGTGGGTTTCTACTTTTTGTCATTGTCTACATTTGTCTCTTCTCAGTGGGGTGAGTGACAAGGTCTTAATTTTTCTACTATACATCTTTCTACAATTTGCATGCTACCAAAGATTTTTTTTTCCCCTTGGCTCCCCTGAAATTGACAATACCCATTAACTTTCACTGAGCCAGGAAATCTTTGAAGAAATCCTTGTAGGATTGTGTTAGGAATCCAAGCTGATTCAACAGAATCCAACAGAACATCATGAAAAGGCCCACAATACTTAATTTTTCTGTGCTTCAGAATAGACAGTAATTTGGGACTGAATCAGCCCTCTAATTGACACAAACTGCATATATTCCAGTATTAAAGTAGAAATAAGCTAATATTATGTTTAAGACACTAATTTGGGAAATCCTTCAGTCACTCCCATGAATTTTAATACATAGTTCTTGTTAATGCATTTTCTGTAATTAATTTTGACAACGGATGCTAAAAAGAACAGGATTACTAATTAATTTCAAAATATGTATGAGCAAATGCTGAAATTTCTTTAATTGTAGGATTTCTAGTACGGGTACGTTAGTGATGAATAATGCATGAACAGTAGAAAAAAGTTACTTATGGTAGGGAATGTTTATTTAATTTTGTCCTTTATGAAAAATTTACATGATTTTGAATGTTTTTCTCCCCGGAAACCTGTGTACTTATATGGAATCTCAAACTCTGCTACAGTAAAAGAGAATCCACACTCTCTATGTAATATTTGAATTAATTTTAAACTGATTATTGTAAGAAAGCATGATGTAGCTTTACTTTTAGCAACCCTGTTGCAACTGGAATACAAGTATGACTGATAGCAGAATCTGGCACTTGTGCTTCTGTGAATACTAATGTAAGGAAGCATTTCAATGTGCACTAGAATTTACAAAATATTATTAATCGAAGTTTTTAAGATTTATGATTATGGGCCTTATAACTTGAAAATAATACTATAAAATGTAAATAATTAATAAAAATGCTCAAATATTTTGCAAGGTTAGAAATTTGCAGGTTTCTGTTCCTGCTGACCAAATTGGTATCTAGAAGTACTCCATACAATCCCATTCTGAAATCCTTCCCCAAGCATAACATGACATTACCATTCCTTAATATTCCTTATTTTTCTGATCCTTTTACCCATCTGGTTACCTAGATATTAGTGTTTTGTTCTGACTACAAATTGCTTTTTTATTCCAAAAAATAGACTTAGTCTGGCACTATTGCTCTTAAGTTACACCACTGTATCACTATATTTAGCTTTATCTTTGTTCTTTCACCAAAAGAACTGGGTAACAGACTGTGCAATCTTTAGACAATGATCCTTGTATTATGGATGATTTGCCATCAACATTCCAGGAGAACTAAGGAAACATACTATCTTTGCTTGAAATGCGTATATTGCAGCTACAGAAATGTTCCATAAGCCAACAGATACAAATGATGCCAAATATGCTGCAGCTTTCAAAGGTTCCATTGCCAAGAGTACATTTTGATCTGGCCAAGATCAAGTAGTTTCTTTTTATTTCTGACAACAGTGTGCTGGAAAAGTTGTGTACAGCTTTTTTGAAAGCATACAGCTGCAAATCATAAAATGTTTTATTTATGATTATTTGATTAAACTAATGCACTGAATATTGTCATCACTTTCAAGCCCTATGAAAAATTTGGGCTCCAGCAAAGATTATTTATTGTTAGGAAGGAAATTAGTAAATACAGTCATTGAGTGTTTTATTCACTTTAAAAACAGGCTTTCTAATATCAAAAATGATGCATAGCATACTGCTCACAGAGCTGGCATGACATCTCGAGAGCTCCAGAAACCAAGCAGTTTCAACCTCCAGCTGCTCATTTTCCATTGTTTCAAAAACTCAGAGCAAAATTCCTTTCTCGGTATAGTTTTACTGAAACCATTTCTGTTACTGTAGTGATGAACTAAGTACTATGTCTCTACCCCTTTCTCTTACATATTCAAACCTTTGGGACAGATTTTCTTTAGTCTGATGTTGCTATGTCTGTCTCCATTGACCCAAGTAAGGGGCACTGATTACTTTTACTTAGGTGAAGAACAAAAAAAAAAAAAAAAGGGGGGGGGGATGGGGCAGGGATGGACACACACGACCCTTGCAGTATTGTGTTGGAAATTGTGTTTTGATCAGTGTAGTCCAGATAACTCTTCTATGCATGTCAGATATTTCTTGATGCCATTGTGAGTTAACCTGGAGACACCTCAACTTTTAGAAAGGGCAGCCCTGATCTTGTTCCATTGGCAGAGTATTTTACCTACCATTGGCTTCCAGGCTGAGCAGAACTGCAGCCTGGCTGACTCTACAACTAAATGACTACTTTAGATATGTGTGGGCAGCTGCTGAGCAGGGTGATAGTACCTTCTCTTCCCAGATTTGCATGGCAGTGCAATGAGTCTGACTGAGCCAACCGGAAATTGTTTGGTTTGTTTGTTGTTTTGGGGTTTTTTTTGCTAGGTTATATTTTAGCCAGATTAATCCATGATATATATGGTTCAATTGCCTGGCTATGCAAATGATAGCCCAGTGCTGCAACGCTGGCCATGAGTAGAGGGAGCAATGGGAATCACACCTCAGTGAGGGTCTGCACTCAGATCTGATAAAGGTGACTACAGCTACAGCTGAATTACAGCATCCTGTCTTGACAAACAAAAGGAAGAAGGGCAGATGCAGTGATCTGCTGTTAACTGTCATGAAGCTATCCCATATTTCCCATACACATGGGAAGTTCACAGTGAATTCAACTTCTTACTGGCCTAGGTAGAACTGAAACACACTTAGCTGTCCTTTTTCTGACATGAGAGCAACTGAATCCATTTCTGTCATGTTTCTCCCTTTTGCCCAAATGTATGAAGTTAAATTAGTGATTTATGTTAAATAAAGGAGGTAGAACAATAATGGATCAGAGTAGAAGGATTACAATGACAGAAATGTTCACATTCAGAAAGATACAGAAAGCAATTCTAATGTTGAGAGGGGGAGAGATAAAGGGGCAGCAAATGGAAACAGCACAGCATATCTAAAAATAACTTCAAATGAATATGCCGTATATGGATCAGATGAAAACATTTTTACTCATGCAGAGCTCCTAACATATCCTCTAGGCAGAACGAGTACTCAGATAACAGTTACTCAATATTTCAGGTCAGGATTTCTAGTAAGCTGCAGGTGATGGAGTTCTAATAATCTGTCTCTCTACGAACTTTTTAAGTTCACAAAAAAGATATCCAAAGGAATACAGAGATCAGAAGGAATTGTGGAAAAGAATAACAAAAATTGAGAAATAAATAAACTCAGGCACTGACAAAAGAGCATTAAAGTAATTATGACTGGAATAGTCCCAAGGTAAATTCATAATACGTATTGTGGGTTAATCTCTGTCGTAAATTACTAGTGTACATTATAGAGTATAATGCCACTACTAAAAGCTAAAGAACATATTAAAAAGCATATTAAAAATACCACTGTGGCAGCCATTGAGACAAATATATTAACACCAGCAGGTCGAAGGAGGTGATTCTCACTCTCTGATCTCCTGAGACCCCACCTGTGGTACTGTGTTCAGTTCTGAGGCCCCCAAAGTAAGAACAATGTAGTACTGTTGGAGCAAGTCCAGAGGAGGGCCACGAGGACGATCAGGATACTTGAGCACCTCTCCTATAAAAATAGGCTGAGAGAGTTGGGCTTGCTCAGCCTGGAGAAGAGGGGGCTCCAAGGAGACCTCATAGCAGCCTTCCAGTACCTAAAGGGGCCTACAGGAAAGCAGGAGAGGAACTTTTTTAAAAAAAAAAAAAAGTAAAATAATGCTTAAATTTTAAATGTAAATAATACATAAATATGACTGGTTTGCAATAAGGGTGTTTTAATGTAATTACAAGTAATTGTTTTTTGTAAGTACAGCACGTATCCAATATGATTTGCAGAAGTACTGAACTTTTGCCATTCTTTTGGTTAAATTTCTCTTTTGTGAGGTACAGGCACCTGTGATCACAGCCTGTGTAACTTGAGTACTCCAGTAGAGATAAGAAAAAGTGTGTCACCAATAACCCTCTCTCTTGGTTTTGTTCCTGTTTAGCCAACTCCTAACCCTGGTGCTCTTGTTCCCACTGAGATCCAATATGCCTCTGCAGAACTCCTGTTGTTGGCTCTTCCCCATACAGATAAATGCTAGAGTGACATTTCCTAACCCCTCTACAGATGGAGACAACATTCAAAAGAGTGGTAAATGACTGAATAACACAACAAATAAACAAACAAAAGAGTAGTACTATTAATATTTAATATTGGCTGTAGTACACAAACTTCCCATTTTCCCATAACCTGGCCACTCAGAAATGAGAAACAAAATCTGAAGCAGTAGCAGAATCCTGTTCATGGGAGACTATTTGTGGCTTATGCGGAGTTTATGTCTATTAGCTTTGCAATTTGAGTTCAACTTCCTTAAAACTTGAATCCATCTTTTATTATGATGCTACAGCAGCAAGAACAGGGCAGAAAGCATGCTCTGAATTCCCACATTACAGAAATGAGAATTTTCTCAATAAATAATATATCAAAACCTGGAGGACCAGATGAAAGAGAAAACTTGAAACTATGCTCTTGCAGAGTTTAAAATAGCATGAACTCATACTTGGTACACAATTAGTATAATTTTTTTATGATGCTGTGATGGGAGGCTGTAGAGGGTGCAGCCATTCACTGGAGCATGGGTCCTCACTTGCCAAGTAGTACAACATGAAAATACTTCCTACTTTTTAAAGGCAGAGTAAATTCTAATAGATGGCTTATTCTGTCTCATACCAAAATCATTTCAAGGCAGCAGTCACAGTAGTGTGCTGTGATGGTGTGATTCAAACTAGATTTAAGCTATCACTACAAGGACAGAAAATGTCTGGGTGGATGCAAATAAGGTTCTATCTGCTATCATCATTATGATTGTGTCAGAGCTTCCTGATACACTATGGATGAGCTACTTTCCCCCTTAAATGAGCTTAACTGTTGAAAGAAATGTCAAAGTTTGTAAAGCTAGCTGAGAATAGAGCTCAGTACTGCACTGTCTTGGAGAGGCCATGACCCAGCGTTGTAAAAACATGTATTTGTTCAGTCCCTTTATGGAGTTCACAACACTACTAATAATCATTCCATACCATTAAGACTGTCTTGAGGTTTCTTGCTACGTCCAAGTCTCTTGGAAAGCAGAAGTCCAATGGTGAAACACAGCCTTTCTGCCAATTTAGTATTTGAAATAAGCATCAAAAGTGTACACAGCCCTTACACAATTCATAAATTGTTCCAAAATTGCCAGAGCAATTCTAATTTACTTAGTCTTGAGAAAGGTCTTGTTTTTCACAGTATAAAATTGAAAGACATCATAAAAGGAAAACCATTAAGTAATAACCTTAACCTGTGTATATTTGCCTGTGATTCAGGAGCCTTCTGCTTTTTTTGTAATGACTATTAATTAGGAAAAAAAAAATAATAATCTTGTTCTGATTTTTGCTTCCTGGAGGCAAGAGAGAAAAAAACCAGCTTCTGTCAGCTGACAGCCTCGTGTGAGCAGTCATAAAGGTGACCTGGTTAGGTGGTCATGACACAGCCTGACTCTCATCTCTTCTACAGTGGAATGCCAAAAACTATTTCTGAAGTTTCTTTTTAGCACAGCTGCTCACATAGCCTGAATGCTAGAGAAAAATAAACAAGAATGCTGAAGAAATTGTCCTTGTCTCAGTAAGGATGTTTTCTCTCCTCTTGATACAGACTATGAGCCTGTGAGTGCTAATCTAGCTTAGCTGTGTGTTAAGCAACATCTTAATCATTTGGGTCCTCAACAGAACTGATTAAAAGTTTTTTGTCTAAATATTTTCCAGGAAGATATTATATGCTCATCATTATTAAAATCTCTCAGTCAATAGATACTTGCAAAATATTGTTTATAAACCCCAAAACTGATGCTTCTTGAAATTTCAGTTTAGGGTTTAACTACTGCAGCTAGGAATATGTCCTAGTCTGACATTTAAAAAGGGACGAACAAAATACTGTGTATCCTCTGTTTTGAAACAGCTTTTTTGAATGAACTTTGTAAAGTCATAAAGAGGGTCAAAATCATTTTGACTTTATCAATAGAAAATTATTTGATTAAACCCAGAGGATTTTGTTAGGGATAAGGATTCATTCAATTAAAAATTTCAGAATGCCCTGTTTTCCATTTTGGACCTGAAAAACTGAGGTTGATTTTCAAAGTAGTTTGTTTCTAATGAAATAGAAAATCTGGTTCCTTTTTATTTAAAATTTAGTTCAGTGTTAAATGTAGCTAAGTTGCAGTTCAAACTAGAATTAATTACTGGCTTTATCAGCTAAATATAACGCATTTGTATTGATAGTTTAGACAAGAAGATATCTGAACACATATGAAACCAGCTGTTTCTGTAATTTGAGGATGAATCAGTAGGAGGACCGAACAAAGAAAGATAGTACAGTCAGTCTTCACCTGACAGAACAAATGGAAATCCATATCTCTACCAGAATACTGTGCAACATAAATCACACGAGAGAAAATAAATATGAAAGACCAAATAAAAGAGAGGCAGCACACTGAGCTACATGTACAACTGAAGAAATGAAAGGGAACCGAGAGCTATGTATCACACCAGTGTAATGGCAGAAAGCAAGTTATGCAAACAATCTGCAATAAGATTCAGAACACTGGAATATACCAGCCGGTTTGTCTTTGCTACAGAAGCAAAACCTCAGAATTGGTTCATACCATTTATAGCCATTTCTAGCATTCTGTAAAACATCTCCCATGGCCTTTTACAGAGCATAAAAATTGCTGTATTTTGTAATTTAAAAAATCCCCCAAATCTATGTGAATTACAAGCTGAGTGTCTGTGGAAACTTGAGAATACCAATGTTTTATTTTTCTCCATAGTGAATTTTATGTTCTTTCAAAGGCACTAATCTGATGATAGCAGTATGCTGTTTATCCACTGAATGCACCGTCACACTCTACCAGCATGCCTAAAATCTGGAACTGGAGGAATCAATTCTAATGCAAATGAGAGTAGTTTGGGTTCCCTGAATACTGAAGTAAGTCCTTGCATCTGCTGATACTGACGACGTGGTTGCCATCTGTCCAGCTCGGAATGTGGCAACGATAAGCAACACAGTAAAACCCCAACCCACTAGCTCTCTAGCTTTTCTCTTCTCAGTGCACTCTGAGTCTCATTATCAGGAGGTGAAATGCTCTGTACTTCAGGCAGCACAGTCATCTTCTGAAGCCTGCAATGCTGCCTGAGTTTCATTTCATGTATTAGAATGAATGTAAGGAATGTTTTTCAGGTGAGCTGCAAATGTTCTGCTGCAAATGAAAGCAGTAAGAGGCTGACCCCATAAGATAATGACATTGAGTCAGTAGTGTGTGTGAAACCTCTTCCCCAAAAGTACCTATGAGGCATAAGTCCTACTTGTGGATTTTGTGACCTTACAAAAAAGTTAAATTCACATTGTTCTTCAGTGCATCGAACTTGAACACTGCCTCTCACAACAGCATGGGTATCTGTTAGCTTTCACCACATTTGGAATCCAGGCATTCTATTATGTGAATCAAAAATGCTGTGAATCTGCCTTGCCATGTGAGGAAGGAGTGTGTCTTTTAGCAGGGCAGTGTTTGGAGGAGTGCCCATGGCTGCAAAGTTGCACAAGTCTCTTTCAGCCTGGAAGCTGATGTGGTTGACAGATCACAGATAAAACTGCTGACTTGGGCATATAGGATCCTGGTGCAGGACTTACTATGAATGGATGGTATTCATAACTTACTGCAGAAGGTGTGAGACAGGAACAAAATGGGAGAGGCTCAGTCTATGGCACTTCATAGAAAAGTCTCAAGAAAAGAGCAGTAACTGCTTGAAAACCTGTAATAGATTTTCTTTATTCTTTCTCCATTTTTTAAATTTTGAGTGGTTTTTTTTTCCCCTCCAACTTTTTTTCCCCCATAGGATTTGTCCACTTATCTGCTATTAACTTGCCCACAGGTTTCAAAAACAATAGGGGTAGTGAGTCCAAAGAGAAGGATGCAGTTAACTTGTGTAACAGTTAACAAGTCATTCTCCTTGCTGCCCAGTAGAAATAATAACAGAGCTGGAACTCAGAACAATAACGAGCCTCTTAGCCAAAATATTAGTATTTGGAATTTAGTTGCTTTGGTGGTGGGTTTTTTCCTAATAGAAAAACATGCTGAGATGCAAGAAATCTTGGAAAAGATAATGCTCTACTTTGGCCAGTGAAAATGGATTCAGTGTGTTATAGAAACCTATGGTTTCTTCCCAGAAATAGCCAATTTTCCTTGCTAGGTTTGTCCTGGATTCAGCAGTAGCAGTCATTTTTCTCCTTCTTAGTAGCTGGTGCAGTGCTGTGTTTTTGACTTTCAGCCTGGGAACAGCACTGATAACACCGATGTTTTCAGTTGCTGCTCAGTAATGTTTGCTCTGACCAAGGACTTTCTCAGTCTCATGCTCTGCCAGGGAGGAGGGGAAGCCGGGAGGAAGCAGAGATGGGACACCTGACCCAAACAGACCAAAGAGGTATTCCATACCACAGCACGTCATGCCCACTGTATAGACTGGGTGCAGTTACCCAGAAGGGTTAGATCAGTGCTCGGTCAGACTGGGTATTGGTCAGCGGATGGTAAGTGGTTATATTCTCTCCCCTTATTATTTCCCTTGTCATTATTATTATTGGCGGTAGCAGCAGTGGTTTGTGTTATACCTCCATTACTGGACTGTTCTTATCTCAGCCCGTGGGAGTTAACACTCTTTTGATTCTCCTTCCCATCTCTCCAGGAGTGGGGGGAGGAAGGAGGAGAGAGTGAATGAGCGGCTGCGTGGTTCTGGGTTGGCTGCTGGGCTTAAACCATTACAAAGAGAGTGCTATTAACTTTCACCAACAGGAAGATATTTTAGAGAAATTCTTGGTCTGTTTCAGTTTGGTGGTGGCTTCAGTTGGTGTTCTGACACCTGCAGCTCTTAAAGGAGTTGTATGCATTAAAAAATGTAATAGAGACAACTGAAGATCAACACTTACTCATGAGTTAATGTAACAATGTAGTAGAGGAACAAACTGGTAAGGAGAGCATGTAAGAGAACCAAGCATGTACTGTTGCTAATATGCCTGAAGGGGAAATTGCAATACAGGAAGAGCACACAAGCTACTGTCAATAGGCATAATTTCATCTTGAGGAGACTGTTTAATTAATAAGAATGTCAAAGAAAAACATATTTGCCCATCAAAAGCATGAAGACAGCTCATATCTAGCAAGACGAAACAGAATTACCTCACCAAAACCACGTTCTGAACAAAAGACAAGCAACTGTTCTCACTATTTCAGGTAAACAGACAAAAGGAAGAACTATGCAAAAAAACAGACAAGGTAGCTGCATCAAGTACTTAGGATTAAAGAGTTAGGAAATAAATGCCTTGATAACAAGATTACAGCGACTTGTTCATAACATGTAACTTTCTGATATGATTCACTTTAAAGCTACATTTCACAGTTCCAATTTGATTTCTAGTTGCAAGCATTTTGTCTATTTGAAAATACAGGACCCCCTCAATTTCATCTGATTCTGGATGAAGCTCCTAAGTTTTTTGAACATGAGATGAGCAATAAAGCTATTGTCTATGCATGTTCTGTGGAATTTAGGATACCAAATGCACTGGGGGGAAGGAGAGGGGTTGGAAGTTTATTCTCTTCTTTGCTGTATTTTTTATTAGTTTTGTGGTCTTGCAGACTCCTCTAATAGCATCCTTATCAGCATTAACTGCATTCTGTACTCTGTGCTCCCAAGGGAGAATATTGAAGTAAGGCTTTGAAAGGGTATTCAACTGTGCTACCACAGAAATCAAGAAAGCCATGGTGAGACAACTTAGATACTTGAAATGACTGCCACGTGGCCAGTTTCATGGCAACCTCTCAGTAGAAAATGTCAGTTTTCAGTTTGCCTTTCTGTTCTATAGGGACAGCTTATGGACCTTTTTAAGCCTTGTACTTGACTTCTATTATCAAAACCACAGTGTACACACAAACCTATCATCCCTAATGTTCAGGATGTCCAAGTTGGACTCCTGAATTAGAATTCTGTTGGATGGAGCATCTCTTGTATGTTTTACTCACTGTGTGTATTTGCCAAAACTCTTCCTTGCTATCTTGTAGTGCAGAGTGTATGGAATTTAAGTTATAATTGTGATACAAGAATGAAGTTCAGGTTTGTATTGTGGTAATAGTTGTGCAGCTGAGTATCAGGGCCATTCCAGTGTGCCTACTCAGTGCAGAGTCATGAAATTCCCACATTGGTCCAGGAACTTCCCAATTAGTCTCCATAGAGATGAGCCCAGAGAAAGACAAAGGAATTGACTGAACACCCAACTGTCTTCACAGCAAAATATTTGACTAATTGTTGCAGGAGTCTACAGGTGGGAACTTCAGACACTTCTGGAAACTCCCAAAAGCAGCCCCTGCTGTGCATAAGGCACTTGGTAGATGCTGTATTAATGCTTGAGGTTGTTAATTAATGCCCTGGGTAGACAATCTGTCAGTCTGAAGGAGTTCCCCAAACAATTTCTGCAGCATTTTCCTGAAGATGCAGGAAAGGTAACACAAGACAGTGTTTTGTATGTAATTAAGATATTAGGAGATAGTTTGTACATAGTTTAATGTGGTTGACAGAAACAGTCATGCATAGGCCAGAATGGTCACTTAGAGCCCTATTCAGAAGATTCCAATAAATTAGCTTTTGTCTGTTGATAAATACTCAATGAGTGTCTGGCCAAAACTAGTAAATGTGCGGAGATGGACTGAGTTGTTGTTTTGGGGAGACACTTTCATTTTTCAAACTACTCGTTCAGCATGCAACCATGTTCTGCTAAGCAGCTGTTTCTGATGGTAGGATTCACTGTCAAGTGACAAAGCTGAAGAATTTCCAGGTCTAGAACTTACAATATTTATATAACTTTTTGTACTGCTTCTATCAGGAAAAAGGTGGTTTTTGCTTTTAAGAGAAAATTCAAAGTAGATTTGGGGAGTCTTTGACAAAGAACAAATTAAAAAGAATGTCTGTTAAAGCAATTAATTGCCAAATTTTGGAAAGGAGATGAAGTGAGTTGCTGGAAATATCTAGAAATATTTTTCAAGCAGCAGTTGTATGCAGACTTCAGAGTTGTACTTTAACATTTGATTTTCATGTCATTATGCTTTAAAGGAAATTACTTACTCCTCTCATTGAACATGATAAAATGATAGCTGCTTCTAATTAATCTGCCTTTAATTTTAAATATAAATTTTTTGAGTTAGCAAATACACAGTCTTAATTCAAAGATTATAGTTATCCTTTCAGGATATTTCAGGACTATTTCACGAAATATTTGATAGTACTGATAATGCTGTGCTGCAAGTTACCGTATTTATGAATTAAGGTATGTGGACCTACTATGATTTATCTGTGATACCTCCTTTTCAGGGTGTGGTGGAGGTTTGCCGGTGATGAAAGAAGCCACATTGGGTTTAACGCATGGTAAGAGGGAAGGTGCTAAATACCATCTTCAGCCTGCTGAAGGATACTTTGTACTATCAGGCTTAAAAGGAAAGGTAGTGCTGTGCAATCTCTGTGAGACAAATGAAATATTTGACAGAGTGAGAGGGTTTAAATTGCTTTGTGACTGGAGATACAAACTTGCAAGGAGCAGTACTTTCACATGGGTTCTTTTGAATGTGCATATATTTCAGATCCTTAGAATTCCTTATTCAAAAAGCATACATAAAACCCAAGCTATCTCTTTGGAACAAAAATAATACAGTCACCTTTTTTCTTTAAATTATTGTTTGCGCACTAAAGAGCATGAAATATTTCTGAAATTCTACAGAGCACTACATGGATACTCATCATTTATCTCTGAATAGTCATTCCATCAGGAGACATTTCAATTTAGAATCCTATCCGAAGGACTTTCCACTACTCCCTACATTTTGATGTCCTTTCCTCTCACTTGATTTTGTAGAAATAGTTGTAGTGTTTGGCTTTAGTTCACACAAAAACTTCATTACTAGTTAAAATTGAGGCTTTGTTTTCAGTGCATCACAGAAACAAAATGAATTGCTGACTTAAAAATATCCTGGTTCAAATGTTAAGGTAGGGAGAAATAAATTTGATTTGCAAGAGTATTTTAAGTCTCTTTGCTAGCATCAGTGTAAAATATTTTTTATTACTGTCCCTCAGTACAGAAGATATTAGGTATTCCTCCCATTCCTATACAGATGTGTATATAGCTAGTATAATTTGGATTAACTGAATTTAGAGAGAGCTGGAACTTTATAGCATCTTCGAGAATCAGCATTGCAAAGCTTTTTTAGTACTTGCTTATATCAGACTAATTGCATAAATCAATTTGGCATCAAGTTTGAAAATATTTCAGAAGTGTCTCATGTTTTTAATGTTAGAAGGTACTACAGGAATCAGCTACAGATATTGCACAAAGAAGAAATGGCCTTTGGCAGGATGACTTACAGAGCAAACTCAAGATATCCTGGGTCTTGGACATAAAACTGAAATTTAGAAACCGAAGATCTACAGTTTGTATTGTTTGTGCAGCTGTTAATGGCACTGAATCATGACTGCATTAGAACTTTATGATACGTTGTGTGATATATGGTAGATAGAAAAAGTAGTGAAAGATCATAAATAAAACCTCTTTCAACAACCTAGCATAAATGGTCAGTGAAGGATCTTAAATAACGTGACTTCCCTTCACAACTTGTGAATAATTTGTACCTCAGTGAGTTTCAGTTGGCAGGAAAATAGAATTCGTATAAAAATATAGGGACAAATCAGCAACTCTGGGTACGCTCCAATTCTGTTTTCTTGTAGGCTTCAGAGAAGTACTCTGGTTTTACTAGCTGCAGTTCAGGTGTTCATGTTTTGGTTACGTTATTGCTGAGACTGTGCTGATGTGGCCACAGTGAGCCCCACGACTTACTATTTCACTCTCTCTTCCCATATAGATGGCACAGATTTGTGTTTTGTAAAAGGAGGGAGTATCTGGCTGTTAGAGTAAAGCAAACTGCCACCACAGCCATTCTCTATCTCTTTCATGACATAAAACCATACTGTTGTAGATGGAAATGGCCTTGTAGGCCATGGCACACTGTTGATTCAGGGAACAAAGACACAGGCACAAGACAGAGAGTACAACAGGAATGACATACAGTATGTTCCCATTGAAATAAATACTGTGCTGTAAGTACTGCAAGCTAATAATGTGTAGGTTTTCCACTGGGTCTTTCCTGAGCCACAGAAATCTTGTTCAGACTTACCAGCAGAATAAAAGGAAGTACAAGTATGCAGGACATAAGATATAATTTAGGATCTCTGCAAGAATGTCCTTGATTTCTTTCTGATTGTCCAGAATCTGCAGCCTCTGTGTGCCAGCATGGAAAGATGACACCACATGGTTAATTGGTACAAGTGAAATGTCACAATGGGCTCTTCCTTTGCAAAGTCTTCCCTTGACAGAGGAACAAGATGACTGGCTCCCTGGTTTGATCTGTATTTCTCCAAGTAATTATGCTTATATTTGTTTAGGATTCTGAATTACCTGAAGGTGTTCTCTAAATGTTAATATCTTTTTACTGGTGTGGTAGGATATATCTTCAAATGATACAATCAAAGATATGGGATTTCTTAAGACAAGCTGAAATGGCTTTGAAGATCATAAACAGACTTCTGGGATGTAAAATCTACATGAAAGTTATTTAGTCAGATTAAGATGCAGAATTTGAGATAGCTGTAATATTTCTGGTACAAGGATGATGAATATAAGGGCAGAGATGAGTAAGAGTTTAGGGATCTATATTCTTCACAGCTTCCGGAATTTATTGCAATGGAATAAAGCCAAATTTTTAAGTAGCAGCTACTTCAGAATTCAAATTCCTTTTTTATTACACTGGGAGGTGAATAATTTCAAGGAACTTTTTCTGGAGTCTGACATTTAGGTGTATATACTAAGTACCCCCTCACTTCATCCTGGGAAAATCAGTTACCCACTGTTAAGGAATCTGTAGTCTAGCTTTAATGTCTTTTTGGGTTTGGTAGTTTGGTTTTTTTAATTTCATAGGGGTTTGTTTGCATTTGCCATGTTAAAATGTTTTGTGTTGTAAATATTTAAAGGACCATTTTGAGGTGACACAACTAAGGTATATAATGACTCCTGAGATTAGACTCTGACTAAATTGTTAGATTCATCCTAAAAGAAGCCTCTTATTTCAGGTTACCTGCTGTTAACCTCAGATACATTCAGAATAATAGGTATCTATTTTAGGCATACTCTGGTGCAGTTCTTCATGCAAGGCAAGTCT
>JAOEHX010045105.1:0-21860 GCA_025448015.1 Bolborhynchus lineola | reverse complement strand
GTCTTATCCTCATGTAGGAAATCCCTTCATCATTGTTACACCTCCATGTTATCATCAAAACTAAAAAAGCTTTTCATGGGAAATTCTTAATTCCCCACTATTCAACTCCTTTTGTCAGGAGGAGTACTTAGATGGCGACAAATAATATTACCACAGAGAAGAGGTATGAGCTAACTCAAGCTGATGTAATCTCAGTTAATAACGAAACTTTTGAAACTATTGAAGAAGCATGTGTTGCCATATAAAATATTGAGATATAATTACTGGTTTTAAAGTTGTAACAGATAATTTGACTGGGTTCTTTTGGTTTTTTGTCCTCTAAATATTTCTTGTTGCAGATGAATTCATTTCACATCATGGAAAACCAATTATACCTTTGCAATGGCTTGAGACATTTTAATTTCACTGAGGCTCAGAAGTCAGGAAAAAAAGTACAGAGAAATATTCAGTCTGTTCATGAAAGATTCTTGCAGAATTTTAAAAGGAGAATTTGGACAAATTTTTTTTCAGTGCAGATTTGAAGCACAGTCACAAAGTTTGGGAACTTCTAGCTGCCCATGTGACAAAGTGGTCTTGTCACATCAGCTATGAGGTTGTGGAAATGTTGGTTCACCACAAAACCAATTAATATTTTACTCCAAATTACATCACATGATGGAAAGTAGAAACCACCTTTATTGCATCATGTGACAATAGTTAAAAAAGACCTACAGACTCTCTGACAAAAAATAAGGAACAGCCTTACATCTGAAAAGAAGATCATTAAAACTAGGAAAGCAACTCAATTTCCGCTTCACTGTCCAAAATCCCTTTTGGTTTTCTTTAGTAGCAATGCATCACATGCTACTACCGAAGTGATGCCTCTCCAGATTATTCACAGTGTTAAAGGAGGAATGCTGTAGGCCACAGGAGAAACACAAATTATTAGAACCTCCCTCTGCATAGGTTCATTGAAAGCTCCCTCTGCACAGGTAAAGGGAAAGAAACTGGAGGAGGGCTAGGAGAATTTTAAGTAAGTGCTGCATTTCTGTTTCTCAGTAGGTGCTGTTACATCTTTCAGTTTGCAAGGGAGCTCTAAACAGCAAAACATGTTGGAAAAGAGGTCGTTAGAGACAGTGGATTTGCTGCACTGGGTAAACTGCAGCCATTTTTATTGTAATTGCAGTCGCAGAACTGTTCTGGTTTCCCTCTCTACTGAGATTTGGTTTGGTCATTCCATAGCATTATCGTAAAGCCTCCGGTTGTGTGGTGATGCATCAGTGCCAAGATTTGATAACTTATTTTAAAACTCTGTCTTACATGGCTGTGTGCTAGCAGCAGGATTTGATAACTCATTTCAAAGCAGCATGAAATAGTACCATCTGGCCATTAGCATTTCCAAGGCATGTATTGTGCACTAAGCATAGGAAAGGCTGCAGGTCACCAATATGTTTTACTTTTGACAAATCTTCATGGGCTGTTTTTCTGAGATTGAGTTTGTACTTTTATTTCCTCCTTTGGAAGCCTACTTATTTTTCACTGATTTCCATTAAAGTAAGAAGAGCGCTGATCCAGAAACAGTTCATGAATTGCATTATGCAGTTTAATTAGAGTGAACAGAAAGTTTCTCCATAGACATAAGAGTCTGCATTCAGCCTAAAATGCAACTTCGAACAGTAATGGCTGAGGCTGGCAATGAACTGAAGTCACAGCCAGTGCCAATTGCCTCTTCCACTCATTATAGAGTAACATTAAGAATGATGCTACAGCATGTTCTCTGTTTCATTATTTCATAATACTTAGTAAACAGGTCTGTTTAATTTTTTTCTTAATTCTAAATTACGTCAGAATCAGTCCAATAATGAGTTTGAATTGTTCATGTTTTAAGTCGAATTCTTGGTTTGCTTTTTTTATTTGTCTTCAAAATATTTTTATATCAAGCCAATTAAACATTTGTAGTAACAAAGAGCTGTTACACTGTTGTTACCTTGCTACTGCAATAATTTTATGGACAAGATGAGAAATTTTAAAGTGCAGTGACAAATCTGTATTTGGTTACACACCAGCTGTGATCTGTGCCCAGGAAGTTAAGGGGAAAAGAGCAGGCAGAAGCTCCCAACTATGTAAGCTTAAATTCCATAAATGTAGCATGAGGATACCAACATACTTGCAAGAGATGAAATAGTATCAGGTGTAGGCAGATGCCATACGAGTAGATCTCAGATTCAGGTAGTAACTACCTTGTGTCACATTCTCAATAGAGACACATGGTCAGGGAGGACAAGTTGTGACAGAGTCAGGCCATCCTGGGAAATGTCATAGCTCAGTTTCACCATATTGGTACTATATTGTCATAAAATTCAAAACAAAAATATCAAGAGATACAAAAAGGCCTTGGGAACTGGTCTTTGCAGCTTGAAATGGTGGGAAAACCACTATATGGTTAGAGGGTATGAGGGTATGGCCAAGGACAACTTAGCCTGAACAGATCACACCTAGAGTATTGGGTCACATACTGCACTAACTGGTGAATTACACCTAGCATGTTTTTTTACACTTAATGCCTGCAGAACCCATAAATCATACTCTGGATTTGCTGCTGAAGCCTGTGTCTTACCTTTGTAAAACAGAATCCTTGTTTCACAGACTGAAAATTCAAAAAGTCAACATGTACAGTGGGACATACAAACTAAATGCTTCTCAACATGAGAGAATTTCTGATAGTTTCCTCCTCAGCAAGGAGGACTAAAACAAACATAGCTGTAACCTTGGTACACTAGCTAGCTAAATAACCCTCACTTTTGCCAATATACTGTAGCCACTTCCAGCTTTAGAGTATGCTTGTTTGGGTTGTCTCTTTCACCTGAGAACTGAGCTGGAAATTTTTCTAGTCATTAATCACATATGACAAACACATCAAAAGTACTGAGAGCACTGTATTACATTTACTTACAATACTTCGTAAGTAAAGACAAAAAAAACATGCAGGATTCTGTGGTTTAGTGGCCTGAAATCTGGTTTCTTCCAGCAGATGTTGCACAGAGTTCAGCGTGAGCTGACCACCTGCATTATGGACTCCCACATAGATTGTGCATCCCCCTAAAGTTCTTTTCTGCAGCAGATGCAGTCAGTGTTTGAATTGTCAAATAGAAAGTTACTCCAGCTACAGTCAGAGTACACAGGAGGACATGAGAGGTCAGGGGCAGGATAAAAATGGAGTTGCTGGTGAACAGATTGCTTTACATTATTGCCACTGGTAAACAGTAAGCAAGTAATTTTAAAATAGTATTGGCACAGCTTAAAAGGCTAGATTCAAATCCAGCACACTGATCTCCTTTGTTGCACAAATCTGACCAGTGAAGTTAGTGATAGCAGGCGTATAACATCTTTCTGCACAGAAAGAGTCTATGGCTGGAAAGGAGGTAGCACAAACAAACCTCTCCACAGTCAGCATTATTTTTACTACTGAAATGCAATGCTGGTGCCTCTGTCCTCTTCCAGGACAATATACTGCAGGCAAAGCTACTTGACATATCTGCTGATCTGCTTCCTCCAGTGTGTGTTGCCCAGGATCAGGATAGGAGCTCCTCACAAAAATACATGCCGTGCTACCACCACTGCCAAGGAGCATGAAACTGTGTGGGAGGTGGAAAAGTGCGTCTGTATTAAATGAATGAGACCTAGCAGGCATAAGAAATGAAATCAAAGTAAACTGAAGTAGGATGGATGGATTAAAAAGAAAATTGATAGTTTCTCTTAGTACATAGTCTGTGCAGAAATTAAAAAATCAAAAAGCTGTAAGGTATATATTATGTCACATTAGAAGACCATTCTTGTCTCTTTAAGAATTTACAGCAATTCCTCATAGTTTCTTTCTCAAAAAAACCCCATCACATTTTTATCTTTCCAAATACAAGTTGCTCACATGCATAATATACACTGTGTGCTTAGTTTTCATGTAGCGTTTTCACTGGTGAGAGTTTTTTCCTTTACTTCGATAACACTTTCTTAATTTGGAAATAAATCTAGCTTTAAATCTTTTCAAACAGAAAAATACAGTTAATTTACATGATTGTTCTCCCTATGAATCATGTAATATACACTGAGAATCTGCTGTGGGAGAAAACTGTTTTCCTTTGTGCACTATAATATAGGAGTTTCTGCAGCAATAATTTAAAATCCCTAAATGTGGCTAATGAAATCCTCTATTATTACAGTTCTGGGAAAGAGGCCTTTAAATACGTAGTTTCTGAAATGTATGGACTTAAGAAATGTTAAAAAAGGTGGCACTGAACTCTTTGAATTAGGAGAAGCAGTATTAAAAAAGAATATTACGCATGTGGGGTTTTTTTGTTGTTTGGGTTTTTTTTGGTCACTAAATTCTCCTAAAATGCACTTCTTCTCTTAGATGTGGTGACATTCTTATAAGCAAAAAGCTCTCCAAAACTATCCAATCTTTTCTTCCAGAAATATATTCTTGTTTTGCTTATTCAATTGACATTTCTACTTCTTCTAGAACTGGACATCTAGGGGCAGTGTAAAATAAAGCAGCTATTTAGGCACAGGTAGGTCTGAGAGGCCTATGTGCCTGACTAAGATGCACATACTGCTGCTGAGTGCAGTGCAGTAATACTTTGAGTGGTTAAGAGGTACCTTATGGTCTGCAGCTAGAGCATGGTGGTTGCATGCTCAAGGTTAATCAATAATCACAGTTAGGTGAAGAAGTTGTTAACCACAGAATCTGGCAGGCAGGAGCTCTTGATTTTCATTTGCCTCCTCTTAGCACATGTGACATGGTCTCTTTCTCAGTCACTTGAGCACTTTTAACAAGTTACATTGCTTCTATTCTAGACACAGGACATGTTGGTGTTAAAAAATTCCTTTTGCTCTCTTTCTGTGCCACATAACAGTTTTCAAGGATTTGTGTATTGTTTTCAGTAAGTATTTAAGTTTGTTTAGTAACCAAGTATCTTTAGGGACAGAGAGGTATTTTTGTTTGATGATGTACAGGAAGATGGAAAAAAGAGCAGCTACTCTTGGCAATGTCATTAGGTAATTGTCTGAAGTCCAGGGAAGATTATTTCTTTACGCTGATGGTCCCATGAATAACAAGAATTAGGTATTGTAGAATTCAGCTTGTAGTGAATGGAAAACTTATCTACTGTTCAAACTAGCATTGTACGTGTACCTAAACCTATTATTTTTCTAAACTATTCATTTTCTGTACTCCATCATCATTGGTTCCTTTGTTGAGGTACTAAAGGCTGTCTCTGGCATGGTATTGTGCATAGATAAGTACCTTCTCTCAAAGGAAAGGACACTAGTATTGTGATGGTATTCCTTGACAAAAAACCACCTTTGTCATTTTCTAGTTATATTAAACAATTTTATAAATTTCTTGTATTTCTTTTGCTCCAAAATGCTTTTTCGGGGACGTTCAAATTTATTTCCACTTCATAATATTCCTACCTAACAATAAGCTGGTTTATTTTCCTACCAGAAAAACCTGGTACAGTAAAACATACTAATAAGTGCAGCTGTCTGTTCCTCTCTTACATACAGGGTTTTTACATAAGTGTTAAAAAATATACTTTTGAATAGTCAGAAAAATAGCACTTACGACATTTCAGTTCAATATGCACAGTTTTGTAAGAATCAGCTAGTGTATTTTTCTTACAAAAATACTAGAAGTTTTATAAGAGAATCTCAGGACACAGGAAAACTTTAAAATGAAACAATAAAAGCTGCTTTGTCACATTCCTCTTTGAATTGCAAATATACTGCACATATAGTAGAACTGGCCATTGTGAATTCACATGTCGCTTGAAAAACCATTATAACATGAGTTATTAAAAAAATTCTCTGAAATATTGTCTTGAAAAGCTGAAGACCAAAGTTCATGTCCCTGAAATATATGAAAGGAAAAACAGACAGATTAGGTATCTCTAATTGTGCTGTGGCTCCAGGGTTGTAGCTGGAAGGTCTGGAAATGAACCTGAAAGCTCTATTTTTTTTCCTCCAAATATCCACCATTGGAAAGCCAATATATAATAACTGATGATCAAATAGTTCTCCCACCTTTAGTATAATTGGTACATGAGCTGAAATAGACTATGCAATTATCACACATATTCAAGACTGCCTCACAAAACTACCGTAGTAACTGACTCTTTCATTCTGGACGGTATATTCAAGACTGTCAAGAATGCCTTCTCTTTACCAGACTTCCCAGTCAGTGTCTAATGTGTCAGGAAAACATCAGTGATAAAACAGATTCTAAGTGGCAAAATGCCTGACTAAATTTTAAATTCTGTTCATTGACAGTGAGAAACCCATAGAATCTCATTCAACAGTAATGGGCACTGGGCCTAGAGGGAAAGTGAAGATAAAAAAGAATTAACTTGTCTGTATCTAGTCAGGGATAGAAAATGAATTTTTTCTTACATTAATTCTACTATACACAGTACATATGGCAACTATAACGGAAAGTGAAGGAAAAATAATATTAGTTTGCGTAACATCATCTAAATATAGAAAAGAGTGAAATGCTGTTTTATCTAATTGTTAAAGACATTGCTAAAAGATGATGATTAGCCAATGCAGTGTGGTGAGAGCAATACAAAGTAGGTTAATCATCTGAAGCTCTTGCAAGCCATATTAGCCTCTAGTTTGTCTTTTCCCTAAGGTATAAACATAATTTGAATTTCAGAAAAGAGCTTAACAGAACACAGTCCTTTCTTTTCTGTTAAAGAAGATCTGGACCATAAAGAAATCAACTTTACCTTTTATAAATTTCTTTTAATCATCTGGTCTGAGCCAGTAGCCTAAAATTGGGTAGTGTAAATATTCCCTATGAGCTCCAGAGAAGACGATGGTAAAGCTCCCACCTATTTTTGAGTCCTTGGTCCAGAATACTAAGTACTTTGAAATTCTCCTGCAGATAGATCATCTCTGCTAAATGAGAAAGCTTTTATGCTGTGCTGTGTTACATGTATATGCTTTCCATTCCGTGGGGATATAAATCCATACTACATCAGTGAAGTCAGTGTAACTAGTTTATATGACCTGGGCATTTGACACAAAAAATAGCTACCAAATGATTTCCCAAATGTAATATTCATAGAGATGAAAAGCAAAACTTGGAGGAAAAAAAACCCATAATTCAACCCATGACTGTGTGTATGGAAAAGCAGCATGGTTTTATTATTTTTCTTTTAACTTCAAGATTTTAAACATTCTAAACCTCAGGTTTTTCCTCACAGTTGTTAATAAAGTTTATTATTGTAGGACTAAAGAGCTGAAGTTTAGTGAAGAATAATAGACTACATTAAATTTAATTGATCTTAGTCCAGCCATCCTGACTGTCATAATAAGGGGAATTTTACCGTACAAATACTGAGCTCTTGCATTTTATTTGTAGGATGGGTGAATATTCTCTCCCAACTCCCCTTCCCCAGCACTCTCTGCATTTAAAAACATCTGCCTTGCTGAGAATATTACATAATTCAGATGGAAATAAAGTAGACCCTATTTATTTTAAAAAATGTGTATTTTATAGTTGTTTGTAAGCCCAGCATGATTTTGATTAGTTTTCATGGCTTCAGTAACTACCAGTTTTGTAAATTTTTAGTAGTAAAGAAGATACTGAACTAACATGAGCTTCTTGAGCCAAAATACTTGTCTTGCAGCTTCTGTTCCTCAAAATCATACTCAACAAAAATGACAAAAAATCTAATCAAAAGTGAACAAAAAGTCTCATTCTTATTCTACTACTGAAACAAAATTGCTAAAAAAAAAAAAATAAATTAAAAAAATCCACATTTTTATGTTTGCTATTAAATTCCTTCATCAAAACAATTAAGTTTGGGTAGTAATTCAAAGGGCTTTTTGAGCTACTAACTGGAGTTCTTGCTAATGAAAATCAATCATAAAGAAGTTACTTAGCTATTGAAGCTTCTGGACCTGGAGATTAAAGGACTGGGCAGCTTCGCAGTATAAAAAAGATGCTAGAAAGAGAATTGTATATGTATTGAAGGTAGCACTAAAGATTTGCAGGAGGATTTGGGGGGAAAGGGTAGGGCAGCAAAATTCTGATAGGAAAACACCTGTACATCACAAAGATGAGCACACCACCTATACAAATGACTGTTAAAACACAGAGATTAACTAATTGGAATTCCTACCAGCAAGCAACTAAATTAGTGATACTGGTATTTTTCAAATACTTGGCAATAATTAATATAAGGTAATAAAAGACAGTGAAATCAAGTAAGGATTTTTTTAAAAGTATGTCAGCATAATGAATTAAAAATAATAAGACCCTCTTAACAGAAATATCAGATTATACATTTGAGAGAGTTTTGCAGCCGTATGCTGTTCACATAAACAATATACAGGGCAAAAAGGAAATATACACTACACAGTAATTAGCAGATTAAGTACAATAAGAACTGTGTTAAAGCCCATGGCTAACAAGAAATTTTCCAGCTCAAGCAGCCAATGAATATAATCAGTTTTCACATCAAACTAGAGGTTTTTGTTTTTTTTCTAGGGCACAGATTAGCATCAGGGTGGAATCAATATTGCTACAATGGTAAAAGAGGCACAGAACCAGGACCCCTTTTTACACAAAGGATTATGAAAGGAGTAAAAAAACATGGAAAGCATATGTAGTTGTTTAATTGAGTTAAAAGAGGTTTAAAGGATTAAGAATAACTACTTTTTTAAATCAAAAAAGCATCAGATGCTATTTATTCTTTCATCTGGAAACTGGAGAACAGTTATTTGGGTGTCAGGTTCAGAAAAAAATCATTGTATGATAGTTAAAATGCCCACTGGAAAAGCACAGTTCAATTAAGCATGGTCTACACAGATCAGTCATAGAAGGTCATACGTTAGTGACGCGCAAGAGTACTGTGGAGATGTTATTGCCATGACTGATGAGAGAAATTCAGTAGATTTATGATACCCTGATTTGACAATGCCCTGCCCTCAGAAATTAATGTATATAGGACAGTGTTAGGACATAAAGGGTAACTGAAGCTGCTAGTTAAAAATCAAAGGTAGAAAAAATAGATTTAAAAGCTTTTTTTTTCAAGTTGTCATGGAAAGAATTGTGTAGGCCTGAGCAGAATGTCTAGTACACCCCTATTATTTGGTATAGGACAAGGATACTGATTCTTTCCTTTTATATTGCAAACTAATTTCTAGGTTATCATATTATCTAGATGAATCAGTAGCTGACTATCGAAGTTTAATCTACACAAAAGTAAACCCATATAAAGGATATAGCATGCATATACCTTGCATAAGTAGTGCCATTCAGAAATAAGGTGAGAAAAATCCCTGAGCAGTGGCCTTCTGTTTATTGCTAAGGACAGTATCACATACTACCCAGATTTTGAAACAATGCAAATGACCAGCTGGGCAACCTGTCCTAACAGGAAAATAATGCAATTTTGTGCCATACCAAAACATGAGGTCTTTACCAAGCCTTTGTTTGGGCAAATTCGTTGTGCATACCTACATTCAGCAGCTTTTTGAATGCCTACCTGGAAGATACAGCAGTGTAAAATTATTTTCCATAAATTCTATCAGTGCCTCCTATGGAACAAAAAACTTCCTATACAAATGTTAAGCTATCCAATACAACTTAGAGGAGCAGACCTAGAACAAAACAGATTCAAGATTTTGGTTATGACAGGAAAGTTGTCATCTTCTGTGAAATGCAGCAAATTTTCAGTGTAATTGCTGAAGACCTCTATCAGACCACATTTGAAATTCTTTCAAGATTACCCAGAAACTGAAACTTGTGTTATCACTGAAGTATTTAAGTTACATTAAAAAGAAAATTGACTTTTTCCTAGATGAGATTTGAGACAGTATAAAGTAATCAGAATTACGAAAAATAGTGTAAAAAACCAAGTAAAACTGAGTCAAAATTCTTACTCTGAGAATCAGAAATTATGGGTGCAAGAGATAAGCCTGATGGGCCAGTATCACAAGAATCTTAGAACAAATTAAAACCTTCATTTGTTTCGTTTTTTTTTTTCCCTGAACTTTTATTTCCCCTAGATCTGGCTCAAAGAGAAATTTTTTCCCTACCTTTGTGAAAAGCATCTTCAAGAAGGGAGAGAGTCTACCTCCTCTGGTTCATTTCTTAAAAGACGCTGTGGTCCTTGTAGCTTTCAGCCCTGCTGTAGGTACTGTACACACCGAGGTATCCTTCCCCAGTGAACTCAAGACTTCAGACCCTAGCATGCTTTACTTTGCTTCACTGCATGTAATGTATAAGCAGTAGTCAGTACCCTGAATGCTATATGTTTCTGCAAACTGAGATTTACACATGGTAAAGAGACTGATCTGGCTTGGTTAGTGAGACAGTCTTGTAGAAACTAAAGGATCTAGCACAGATGGAGTGACACCCCATCTGATTATTTTTGAGCAGTGAGAAAGATGTAGTTCAGGTATGGACAATCACTCCAGCTCATCATTATTTTAACCAAGCCATCTTTATGAAAAGGTTTTAAAACAGACTCAAGTTACCATGGAAACTGATTGAAGCAGAGACTTACTGTAAATTTTTTTCTAGACAAGGATAACAGGACTGACAGGTGGGCTGTAAAAGGAATATGAGTGCAATATAGAGTCAGGCATGATAGTCTGTTTTCTCTTCCTAAAAGTGTGTCTTTTACAGCTCTGTTTTATCTCTACTATTTTCTACAGTGAGATACTGAACATATTTTAAAAGAAGCTCCACCCAAATGAACGTTTTATTTTGTCATAATCCTTTTTGCAAGGGGCTGTACATGCTCCAGGGAAAAGAGCTGAAGGGCAGAGCACTCCACTTACTTTCCCAAATTATTATGTCTTGCCAGAATCATCAGGGAGGAAGAGCCATCACTCAGGAAATGCATTTGCATGAAGTGCCCTTTGCTGCCAGTGTTTATATTTTGCCTCTGAAAAATGCTCTAGGTACATTCACACCATAGCACAGTGCTCTTCTTGTATGGTATGAAAGAAGGTAGCCAGGGAATAAAGTCTTTTTAGTGAAGAAGTACCCCATTTCCCTTTCTCAAAAATCTGAAAAATACACCAATTTGCTGCAATCTTATTCGAAGTCAAAATTATTTAACTCTAAATATCTTTCTTAGTCTGATGGATGGTGGTGAGAATAACAGAGATTAAAGAGTACACAGCCCCCAAACTGCAGTGCCAGACGTGTAAGAAGGGAAATTGGCAGAGAGTGAACAACGCCAGAGCATGTACCTTTTCCACTTGGAATAGTTAGCTGTCAGCACTGGAAAACATTTCAGCATATGAGTATGCAGTATTTTTTTTTTACATCTGTGCTGGATGTTTCTACCTGCTGTGCTTAATTTCAGAATCTTGTGTTATCATTAGAGAAAAATAGTTCTCTTTTCCAGTATAATTTTCTAGCAAAAGGAAGGCGGTAGAATGGGGGAGATCCTTACTTGAACTTATCCCGATCCTTTTCTAGCCTGGAGTTTCTGCTTCTTGGTTCCAGCTCTCAGCTGGAGCCGTGTTTGTACATGCCCTCCTGACATAAGCCATAAAGCAATTTTCCTCTGGATTTTAAGAGGTTTGCTTGTCATCAACAGTCATAGTTGGTCCCAGTGCACTAGAATCATAATAGGTAGTCACCTTTTCCAGCATGTTTGCCTTACAGCTAAACGTAATGACAACAGCTGGTTTTGTTGACAAAAGTAAATATACTTCTCACCTTCAGTCTCTGCCTTCCTCAGCCATGTGGAGGTGGGCACATGACAGATGGTTCTTGCTAACTGATCACAGAAAACATGGTGTTTGTTGTGTGGCATGAATTTCCAGGCAAATAGAATGCTTTTCATTTAATATCTTCCCTGTGAAAAGCTGGACACACTCATAAAATGTGGTACGCTCTAATGAAATGCATACTGCATGTTAAAGTATATAAAGACATGACCAGTCACAGAAATCTGCAATAAGTGATGCACAACCTAACTGTTACTTGTCATAATATTAATGACTGTGCTTATTATACATAAAACTTTTTGGCAGCCAGACAAAGAGAAACGTGGGGCCAAATTCTGCTGGTTTTACCACAAGTTTGTCTTGGATTCAAGGCTCTGGCCACTATACTGTATTTGTGTGTCTGAGCCACTGAAGGCTGCCAGTCCAGACTCAGTGGCAGCCAGGCTTCTGCAGAGGTTTGTGCAGTTCTTGAGACTGAACACTCAAGATCTCCATGCATTAAAGGGTAGAACCATTTTCATCATTTAGAAGAAGCCATTTTAAGTATATGCTCTTTGTCTTCATTCTGACATAAATCCCACTACAAAAGGGCTAACAAATAGGGCTGTTGTCTTTCTCAAATAAATAAATTCCCCAGGAATGTAGAAATCATTTTAAAGATAATGGTTTTAATTTTAGAAAATATGTCCCAAGAGTCTACAGTTGAATTCAGTTAAAATTCATTAGTACCATTATACATTCCCAAACTTTGATTGTTTTTCATACCTGCTTGTGTGACAAAACTATGTCATTTCAAATAATCATGATCAAATTACCCATACAGGCATTTATAACTACAATGGTCTTAATTAAGGAAGTCAGAGGATTAGAAATGAGAATGTTTGGAATAGCTAAGTTCATAAAAGAAGACAATATAGTTTTTATTTACAAACTCATGCCTAAAGACATGATTGTTCAAAAGCAAAGGTGGGAAAAAGAGGCCCAAGAGATGGAGGAGGGATTGGTAAGAGTTGGGGCAAAGCCAGGAAATAGGTTCTGGAAGTAAAAAAAAAAAAAAAACCAAACAGCAAAAAAAATACCAAACAGCCCACCAAAGAGTGATGAAAGAGAAGAGGAAACGGACAAACCTCCTTTAGATTGCAATTCAGAAAAGTGCCATTTATGGTATAGGGAAATTTCTTGCAAGCCTGATCAGAATTCTGTGAAAATCACTGCTTGTTATAAACTTCAAGATCAGCTCTCAAAGAAAATGGATAAACGCTGCAGCTAGTTCATGGCACTTCTAAACATGGCTGGTCACTCTGAAGGTTTTGCTTGGGTTTCCAGAGGACAATGTGCCAAACACTAGTAGTTTCTGTTTCTCACAAGTCCATGTTTTCTGTTTAAAGACACATTATTTCTATGTGTTTGTATTGCACATTCTTTTCAGAAAAAAAATAATTACATGAATGGATTATGTGCCTGGATTTAAGTGGCTAGCGATATAAAAATAAGGTTGCAAACTTATTACGTCAGAACTTGTTGTCTCTTGTTGTTCTCTGGTTTTATTGAAGACAAAAAGAAGAGTAATAAAAACAAATGTTTTTCATTTACCCATCCGTAACTCTCAGATATTTGTCAATGCAGGTTTATCAATCTACAGCCCGCACTGGTTTCATATGTGACAAGGAAGCAAGAAAACAGTGGAGAATGGCAGTAGATCTGATGCAGATAAACAAGAAAGAAAAAATAAGGACAAAAAGTTTCTAAAATATCAGGTAAGGAATTCAGATGATTCTGCATAAAGTGTGAAATGTGTAAAGAATCATACTGAATAGTTTATGCTTATCTTGCCCTTCCTGCTATTTCTGAGAATTATCACTTGATGTGTCTGTGAACATACGTACTGACACACACATACCCTACTCCCACCCATTCACACAATAAATCTCTTTTTTGAGCAAAATTGCCATTACCCTCAGTGCAAATATTTACTACACTGGTGTTTGACATATATTTGAATAAAATCCATTTTCTGTATTTCATTTTGTTTAGATAAAAGATTGTACTATTTCCTACAGAAAACCAAAGAAGCAATACCTTTCCAAAGGAGCAAAAGAGAATTGTGCTATGTTGTTTACTGTTTTTTCTCAACAAATCAGTTCTAAGTTCTCAAATCTGACATTATTGTAGCCTGGCGCTGATCTCTTACATGCACATTGCAGAGAAATATCATGTGTTACGACCTACCTCTTCCTTCTTTGATTGGTGTCAGGTGGAAGGGTCATTTGGAGCTTCAGCACGCTTCTATTTCCTAAGCCTAGGTAGAGAAGAGTAAAAATACATTTACCAAAAAGCAAATCTGGAAGAACAGCAAGCAACAATTCATCCTTTGCTCCTCTCCTCCACTGCTTTGGTGAAAAGTTGCTGTACCACTTGTAGTGACTTAGTGGGAGCAGTAAATGCAGTGGAGACTTTATGTTCCCTGCAGCCTAAAACAAGCTGAGAAGCTAAGCAAACTGCATGTTACATGATGCAATTGCTCAGGACAGAAACATTTTCTTAATTTCTTAGGTAGACTTACTTCTAGAATAGATTGAATTGTATTTTTGCCACAAGCATAAGATGGAAAGAAATACTCTTACTTAGACATTGCATATCCATCATTTGCTTGTCTGTCTGCTTAATACTTGCCGTGCCTTCCACTCATAAAACTAAAGCTAACGCGAGATGCTAGTATACCAATACATGTCAACTGGTAAGAAATGAAGGGTTTCACATTCCGATGTAATATTGGGTCATCACATCCATTTTGTATATACACAAATGAGAATTCCCTTTAGAATTTAGCTTTGTAGGCAAAGGTTTGTAGAACCCATTTACAAAATGCCTACGTTATGCTTATTTTTAACTTTCACACAACAGTAATGCTTCCACTCAGCATAGTTCAGATGACTGGCTCCAAACCTGTGGAAATCCAGTTCTGAAATAACACATTCTATGAGTCCCCAGGAACAATACAGACATTAAAAACAAACAAACAACAATCTCCAGTCAAGCCTTGCAAAGACATGAAACTCATTATTACTGTTACATTGTATCAATTATATGTTGCACAAGTCATGATAATGCAATATTGTGTTTATGCTAACTTTCTGAAGTTTGGTAAGCTTAGCACATTGAGACATTCTGCGTGCTCCTTTGTAGGTTGTTGATTCTTGCAAAATGACAGCTGCACATTTATGTTAAAAAAAGTCTCAGAATATCAGCAAGGATGCTTCTAATGAAAGCAGCAGAATAATACAGCTAGAGTTTCTCTAGGACATGCCATATTCATCAGTTACAAACTTGGGAATGTCATTTTGTAAAAGCTGCATGATGAAAGATGCTGTGCGGTGTACAGCTGACTCTATTTGCCATATGGCATGTTATTATTTTGTGTTACCTTGGGGAATGCTCTGGAAGCAAAAGAATAGAACACACTCAAGGCATATAGAATAATAAACACAAATTGTATAGTTTTTAATTATAGCAATAAGGTATGTAACTAAAATGGAGGTGGAACTAAATATAAGAATTGAATGCATGCTGTACTACTCTCCAGCTAATGAAAAGCAATAAGCTCCTATGAGGAATATTTAAAGAGAAAGAAATTGCCAGCCACCGTATATAAAAAACTCGAAGTAGGTTGACTCAAAAGTCAGCAAGCACTACATGCAGTGCTACACACATTACCATAATATGGATTTACATCAAAAACACAGTTTTATATGGGGTAGGCTGGAGAAAACTTTTAAATCATTAGTCTCTAAAAATGAAAATCCAGATGCACAGCTGTAATAAAACCATCAAATAAATAATTAGAACAATAAAGTGGGAAGAGTATTTGCTAAAATCAATTAAAGAATCCTAAATTATTTGTGTCAATTTGATATAGGATAAGTGAGCTGTTGACAAGGGACTAAGAAATCCCAAAGCAAGCAACATCTCCAAGTTTACAACAGCTTTACTTTTACAGTTCATCAGAATTCACAGGCAGATTGTTATTAATACGGCCAGAACTTAGCCAAGATTTAAGGAAAGTAGGCACAGTGGAAAAAAAAATACTCTGTCTTTCATTGTGGCAGTATTTGGCTGCACATTCAGTTCTTCCCATGCCAGCAAACAGCTTCACCCCTCCCACCCTGCAGTGCCATCTTTGGAGGTGTAGCCTAACTCTTAAGCAAAGTCCAGCCAAAAGTAGATCATTCTTTGGGAGCTATTATTCAGTCACAACTTAAATTTTAAATGACAAATCTTGTGTTATCCAATGATGGAAATGTGCAGACTTGCTGGTTTTGGGAATAGCTTGGCTCTAGGTTCCTCAGTCCATTAGGTGAGGCATTTCATGATCTGTTACAGGAAAAGAATATTTTAAAATTATTCATACTAAGTGTGCAATACTTCAGATGACATCTTCAAAACTATTGTCTACTCAAGTGTTCAGTTTGAGCAGCCAAAAAGTAGATCATTCCCTTTAGCCAGATCTTTAGCAGAAATAAATCAGAGAAAATCCAGTAACTCTCAGTATTTCCTATTAGTGGTTATGCATTTTACTTTCCTGTTCATTTTTACCCGCTATTAGGATAATAATTTCTGGGGTTTTTTTCTTTTTCTGTAAGACATCCAAGTGACTCAATGTCATTTAAAGACAGCAGAACTTCACAGTAAAATGAAAAGAGGATCACAGCTGTATGATGCTTCTAAGCTTCACCCTCCTTGCACTCACTACCCAAACCCACTGCGTACAGTTTGCCAGTCTCAAGGTTTGACAGTGCACTAGTTTACATTTGTAAATACTTGCAGCTCAGTGATGGCAGAATGGGCAAAACTGTTGTGCAATTGCAAATTACTGCATCCATTTTCATTTCTCAGCTTAATGTTAATACCAACTCATGACTTGTTTTCCACTTTTATGATCAAAACCTGTGAAGATTTCACACATTTCAGTTTAAGTGCCATTCATACTTATTCTCCACATAACATTCTCTTCAAGCCATAAAAAAGGCTGATGCAAAATGTCTGATGTCACTAAATGAGAGTTATTATTTAATGAGAGGTAAGAAGTAAGAGAGAGGGAGAAGTAGGGTGGGGTGAGGGAAGTCAGCTCTCACTATCATGCTAACGGGTATCCTTCACTTTTAAGTTAGCAGGAATCTTGAATATGTGTTAATTGACAGCTCAGGTTTAAAGACTGTGTTGTAAACATACCTGCTGAATTAGCAAACATTTGCGTATTATTATTTTTCTTTAAAGGAAAGGTATTATTAGGGTAATATTTGTATAATTTTTTTTCCTTCTAAGAATGTATTTAGTTCCACAATGATGAGAGATAAGCAGCATCTGACAGAATTGGTGTTTACCTTACCCTAATAAATTGAGAATTTACAGCTACATTTTTAATACTTCAATTTCTGTTATTCTGATTAACTCTGTTACCTCAAAAACAAACACAAATGAATGCACTATTGAATGATAAATTTTGAGTGCAGCATTGGTAATGGAAAAATAACCTTTTTAAATACTTAGAGATTTCTTATGAAAAGATAAAAATGTTTAATTAAATGCCAGAAATGGATTTCCAGGATCAGTTTGTCAACCTCAAATCTTATCGTAACTAGAATCATAGAATCATAGAATAGTTAGGGTTGGAAAGGACCTTAAGACTATCTAGTTCCAACCCCCCTGCCACGATAATTATTACTATTATTTTAATAAATTTATAAACTAGTCAAGTCACTCAGGAAAACATCAAGAAAATAATAAATGGAAGGGCTTAAGAGTTCAATTTGAGGAAAGAATCGTGTTCCAAAGTTTTCTCATGACAAAGATTTTTTTCTGCTAGTTCAATTCATTTATGCAGTTGGTTGGTTTTTTATTAATTGATCATGACAGTACTATAGTATAATGTTGATTACATTAGACATGTGCACATTTAAAGTCTTCAATTAGTTTAAGAATATACAGATAGGGCAAAAATTTGCTATGCTTCAGAGGAAGAATGTTCAATTACATTTAACAGGAAAATGACCAGTAAAGTGCTTTTATCTAACAACAGTTTTTAAGTAACCAAAGGGTGAATGGTGACAATAACTTAAGAGAATCCTTATATCAGAAAGAACAGAATCTCAAAGGCATGACTTACTCAAGTAGTCCATTGTGCATGATAGAACCATACTGTCAGCTACACACCCCAGTTTTAGTGAAATTGCAGTACTGAAAAATGTGGAGCACTGGTTACATAAACTGAATATTGTTAGCATGAGCAAGCTCTGACTTTCACTTCCAGAGGCATTAACATACTTAATTTTATAAATACACCTTTACTTGAAAACTTGAAAAACAAGCAATTGCCCTGTGCTTTGGAGGTGCCTAAGACCTAGCTAAATGCGAGTTTTGTGTCTATTTCAGGGCTTCTTTTGATACATGTTCAACTGTCATTTCTCACACATTTCTTCCGTAAAGATACTCTGCTGGATATTTGCAGTATATTATGAACAGATGTTATTCTTGCTCTGCTGATTCATGTTAGGGGGCTTGTATCTTTGATGGGTTGTGAAGGGTGGATGAAACTGTAAGTGAAAAACACAGAATAGTAAAGAAAATATTTAGGGTTTCACTGTTTTTTCTAAAAAAAGTTATTCACAGCAGATTATAAATTGGTGCTTCCACACTATTCTAAATCTAAATCTTATTATGCCATCAAAAGCTGACAGACTTTCAATGTAAATGATTAGTGAATGCTGAATCCTCACCACCCAACATGATCTGGTTTTGCTGTAGTCTGGAAACAACCTCAGTACCATTTAAGAGTAAGGACCACAATCTGCCCTTTATGGTGCAACGGTGTTATTTGTAATACCAGGAATTTACAAGGGTGTGGTAAACAGATCTCATTTTGCAAGCATGGCTTTTTAACTGCAGTTCCTGCTTTGCATGTTCCGGCAATCAAGTCCTGGTAAACTACTGAATGATTTGCTACCATTTTGTTCCAAAGATGTACATGTGTGTTCTTGATGCACTGTATAGGTTCAAAAAAAATAAATATGTAGAAGTAAACCTGCAAGGTATCTTCAGGCTTGTTTGAAATAGAATCAAGTTGAGAGAGTTTTTTTGTTTAAACTGGAAAATACAAGACTGAACATTGTGCTTAGATGGAAAATAGCCTTTTCTAATTCCTTGCTTACCTCAAAAGGACCATCTGATTTCTATGAAGTGAGTTAAAACATAAGAGTTGTAAATTCTTTTCTGCTGTTTAGAATATTATTGAATTTTTTTTGACATCACAGATGACAGTAAATGTGGTTAATGGCTGCTGATAATTGGAGTTTCATTCCAGTGGTTACTGCTTGTCAGTAACAATTAATAGTTCCACAAAAACCCCATTCATTTCACAGTGTTAAAGAATGATGGCTTTTGGGAATTATACTAAACTAGCAATTTCAATTAGATTTTGAGTTTTATAGTATATTGAATAACAGTTTATGGTTTTATAATAGCAGTGATGGTTTATTGTTTTATGGTAATGACTCTCATTACATGTATGTTTATCTGGAGAATTACAATTTTTATAGTCATCAGATTAAAAATAAAGTGCATGTTACCATTTCTTTAAAAGTGGACAGTGTTTTGATCTTTATCAGTGATGGTGATTTTGTCAATTACATACATTTTGTCCGAGTTTTTGATAGTCAACATGTGATGTATAAAGGATGCAAAAAAGTCTTAAGCTGATCAGTATGAAGCACCAGCTGGTATAGCATGTGGCGCAGTCACCCAGTTGCAAGTCTCTTGCCTGCATTTGGCTGGGCTGTAGATGTGAGGCAGTAACTGTCTCGTCTGATCATTTCCAGAACTACAGGAAGAGAGGAAGGGAAATCTTCAATAAAGGGAAAGATAGTGATTTTGGAGACTCACTGAGAAGCATCCTCACCTTTGGCCCTTTCTCCAGTAGATAACTTCCTGCAGCCAGAATTTAAAAAAAAAAAAAACAAACAAAAAAAACCAACAAAAAACAACAGGAAGGGAGAAGGAATCAAGTACTGGCATAGAGAAGCATACAGGGAAGAGAGCAGAAGCCGTGTAAGATACAGCTGATTGAAAATGTTGTCTGCATCAGCACAAAATGGTGCATGGAGTTTGATGTGAGAGACTGGAAAGGGCATAGTTCCTTTCTGTGACAGCATTAAACTTAATGGAGCAAATTTCTTAAGTTTCTTAACTGAGAAACAAGCCGGCTCTGAAGTTTAAAATGCTTATAAGACATTGAAAATAGAAGTATACTAATAAAAATTCTGGCCCTCAGGAATTCAGTGTATTTCCAACATTGACATCTGTATTGTCAGGATCTGAGTCATAGATCATCTGATAAAGTTCAACAAAGTGAAAAAGGGAACAGTGTGGAGAAAGAGCTGTATAAAGTTAACTTCATTAGCACGGCAGATGCTGATTTCACTTGCATAAGTGCTTTTGCCTAGGACTTTCATTGGTTTCAATTTTCCGTTACAGATAACTCCATTTCTGTGAAAATATTCTAAATAAATGTGTCTTCTGCTTTGTCTTTAATTTAATATGGTCTTAAATTTTACTGATAATTTGGATTACTTTCCTAACTTAATTTTACACAAATTATCTAATGAATCTCCCAAATAAAGTTCTAGTAATTCTTGTAATATTCTTCCAGACAATAAAACTTGTAAAACAAGGTAAGACAAGAAGCTATCCCATGACTGTATTATTTTAGCAAACTAGGTCAAGGAAGAAGACAACAATAAAAATAACTGTGATAATTCCAACAAAATTCCAAGTCAAAACTGTAGCACACTGCAAGTTCTATTTAAGATACTAATTCTCCATCCCGTAATTATCATTTCTAAGTTAATGCCAAACTCTGATTAAAGTCAATGAGAACAGGAGCAAGACCTTTATTATAATTTGACAGGGAAACCTCAAAAGATGTACTTCTTTGTTTCATGGGAAAAATAATAATGCGGAAGTTTGGGTGAATATATAGAGATATGTAAATCTTTTAGATTTATTTCAATCCTTGCCTTCAGACCACCTGTTCAGAAATATTTTGGTTACAGTTTCAGGACACTAATATTAGTTAATTAGTGTACATTAGCATCTAACAGCCCTAATTACTATTTGTTCTTCTGAAACAGGTGCTGTAGAGAACATGGTGAAACCAAGTGCAGAATTAAGATGAGAGTAAATACAAAAAGTAACTAGCTTATGAGACTCAATAAAAAAAAAAATACTTAGCTTTGCAATTCCCAAGGTAAATTTGGGTTAAGTGTAGGTTAGGAGTTATTTTTGAATAGTTGTTTTCTTACAATTTCTTTTCAATTTCCAAATGTTTATTTGGAACATGAAACACACCAAAAAAGTGCTATTGAATAAATTCACAATTGGAATGCACATCGCCTTGATTAAAGAGAACAAAGTATACAGTGTTGTCGTGGTTTAGGACATGGTATGTCCTATCTGATATGGTATGTCAGGAATCTGATACCAAAGTACAACAGAGTTCAAAACCGCATTTCAGATCTGTTCTTTGATCTAATCTAATAAACCATTAAACTTTCCTTTGTAGAACACAAATTCATGTACTGC
Source organism: Bolborhynchus lineola (assembly GCA_025448015.1). Taxonomy (NCBI): domain Eukaryota; kingdom Metazoa; phylum Chordata; class Aves; order Psittaciformes; family Psittacidae; genus Bolborhynchus; species Bolborhynchus lineola. The sequence goes on along the minus strand of JAOEHX010045105.1, from coordinate 494 downwards.
AACACCTGTAAATCCAGTTCTAATCTCTTATTCAGACAATTATTTCCACTCCTCAGTAACTCAGGTTGCATAACGCCAACAAAAAAAGTCCCTCCATGTACATCCCTTATCCACCAAATTTGTCTGTTGGGGGTTACTTATTTTATGACTGGAGAATTTCTCTTGCAAGAGAAAAATGAAGATTTGTCTTCTTCATTTTCTGACTGTTTAAACATTGAACTTGTATTCTTTTTCCCCAAAATCCACAATTCTTTTTCTTTCTGTGACATTCTTAATAATTTTTTTAACAGCAATGGTAAAATACATTTTGCTGCTCAGTGTCTTGAAGCCACAGTGATATTCAGCCTTCCCTGGAAGAGAGACCTTTTCACTTGCACTGTGTTTTTAATTCAGTTCAGCTACAATACAGGAAAACTGAGCAATAAACCATGAAGTTAAGACTAGGCTTCTTTTTCTATGCATATGTAAAGACTACCTGAAGTCAGTAAAAGCAG
>JAOEHX010045104.1:0-21982 GCA_025448015.1 Bolborhynchus lineola | reverse complement strand
CCAGAGGCCCCTTCCCACCCTAGCTATTCTATGATTTTCTGATTCATAAAGCTTTTACCTGTATCATAGTTCTACAGAAAAATAAACCAACAAAGTTTTCATGCATTCCTCTCCCCCTTTTTGGCTTTTAAATTGTTTTCTTATAATTAACAACTGATATCCTGAATAGCACTCAGCTGAACTGTACTGAACAGAAAATTTGAGGACTATTCATCCACAGAGATAAGTCTTACCCAGTATTAATGCAATCTCCTCTTTAAATCAGTGCTGTTCCAGGTAGGCCCTCCCATGAACATGTCTTCTCACAAACAGCAAAGGCTTTAAAGATCTTAGATTGCATCAGTGAAAATGTTTTCAGTTAGAACAACAGAAAGAGAGGAGATGAAGAGAAGGAAGCCTGCCAGACATTCTTTCTCAGTGTGTATGTACAAATGAGCTCTCACATGCTCCAGGATCATGTTCTAGCTGATCTGCTCTCATCTGCTGTTGCTACCTGTAAGGTATCAGAAGCTTGAGCCCCCACGAAACTTGCATCAACACTGAATTACAGCATCACGGTCAGAAATAACAAGAATAGAACTTTGGAAGCTCTGGCAACATAGATATTCAGGTTTATTGAAAAGCTCAATAAATTACCTCTGTACCAAGGGTTAATTTCCTCATTGAGGAAGGATGTTACTGCTAGCTAGAAATTGAATATGTTTTGTCCTCAGACCAGCAGTCCCACGGCTTTATTAGGATTCAGCTGGAACCAAAGAAATCGATTTTAAAAAATCCCTAGTAGACAAAAAAATGAGTTCTATAATCTAGTTATTAAAGGTGCAGTTGTGAACTACCTGCAAATGTTTACTTACTGACTATACTTTTGAACCCTCTAAGCTTGACAGACAAGAATCATATTGGATTACTTTATTCCTAAGAGGTCCACTCTGAGAGCAGGGGGGAAAAATCAAATCACACACCACTTACTAATCCTCCATTAGAAATCTGAATTAGAAAAATAAACCCAGCACAAAACAACACCAATAATTTTGGAGAAAAATGCTGCTCAGAGCTGATACTTTCTCCAGTGTTGCCTACATTTGAAACTTTACTTGCATATTTAATTTTCCCTAATTGGGTCCTGTAAAGTATGACTGAACAGTGACAGATTAAAACAAAATAAAACACACACACCCACCACCAAAAGCAAAAAACAATGATTAAACAGTTCCATCGCAGAAAACTACAAACCTATCAATTTAAAGACTACTGGCAGATTTCACTTTACAGCCAGGCAGAGGAGGGTAATCAGAGTTGTATGGATTAACACTAACTCAAAGGCACTGTAAAGTTCTGCAGGAGAGACCATAGGGAAACTCCTACTGTAAAATCTAGATCATGAGTTTTATGCCAATAATTAGCAACGTCTGCAACCAGGCTGATCTCCACAGGATGAAGACAAAATGAAATCCCCATATGCGAATCTGTCTTCCTAATTCTACCAAGACATAAGCCATTAAGAGGATTAAAGCCAAAAAGGGGCAAAAATAATACTCTGTCTCCCTCCATAGCCCTTTAGAGGATAAAGTTCCTTACAGACTGACTAAATTCAGAGAAAGGGAAAGGAAGGAGAAAAACTATAGTACTACATGAGGATCTGGCCCCACTTTGTCTACAGAGCCAAGACAGCTACAGATGAACCTAGATGGAACATTGCTGACTGCAACAACATAGGATGGGAATGATGATTATACTGCTTTGCAATGTGAATTGCGGTAGCCAAAGTGACATACTGAATTATTCTATGAATGTAGTCGCTGATCATCCATTTTAGAACTAAAGATATATTGTTCCGTGTGAAACTGAAATCAAAGACTTGCCTCTGATCTCCCCTATTATGAAACAAACCAGAAAATGTAAATCAAGTATCATCTTGTAAAGTGATCTCTACTGGAATAAATTTGGCAGCTGAGACATGTCAAAAAAACACCACAATATCTAGGCACTCACTGTCACTGCACCATTATTTGGTCTCTAGTATTTCTGACAATTTATTAGGTAAGAGTACCTAGCTGTAGCTGTTGGTGAACTTACCACATAAAACTGTAGCAAACATCAGGAATATGAATCCCTGTGCCTAAGGAAAACCTCCGGGCACCACTAAAATCCTTTAATTGTGCAATGACAGGTACCTAGCTGAATTGCTGAGCTGAAGTCTCTCTAGATTCACAGATACGTAAGGGCAACTGCCTGAATTCTCCTGGGTCATTTAACTACATGAGTGGTGGTGAGCAGATGCTGTCTGCATCAGGGCAATCCACAAACAAGGTGCTCCTCATCCACTTACTTTACCCATGAGTCAGTCACACAACAGACATCCTCAGAGTTACTCACACAAGAGGTGCAGGCAAACCAGTTCTCTAAATTTGCCTACTCGCTGTCACCCACAAAATTCTCTTAAGAAAGTCCTACTCAGGAGGGGCAGAGCCCAGAATTTTCAAATCACCTGACCATCTGCATACCATTGCCACTGGACTTTTGAGCATTTCCCATTAAGTGTCCTGTGAAACTGTCCTACTTTGTATGAATACACATAGAAATACAAACACACACTAATTGACACAAAGACTTGAACATTACTTTCCTGTGTTTCCTACCTGCTGGTTCCACTATTTTTCTCCTTCCCATTATGAATATTGATAGTGGAATAGTGCCAGTAAGTGAAGGTGTGAGCAAAGCCCTTTAAGAAATTACAGTGGCCAGATGGTTAAGACATTCTCTGAGAAGGTTGGTAGGCCGAAAGTCTTATTATTGGTTTGTATTAGAGACTGTGGCAGTTAAAAACTTGCTTACCAGCTAGACCAAGCAGCCTCTGATCTGTTCTTCCATCTGTGTCTTTCTTTCAGTGTGAGGAAGATCTGACATGGTTTAAATGCCACCCTCCAGAGGGAAGTGGAGAATCCCAAGAAGCACTAAATACTTCCCTTTAGGCTGAAGTTGCTTGTCCAGGCTCTATTTCGTCTTATTAGGATTTCCTAATGTTTAGCTCATGTATCTTCCAATTCAGCTTCCCATCTTTGGAGAGCCCCAATCTTAATGTGTTTTGCTCTTCCGGACATTTCCCAGACACCTTGAACATGTAATTTGAGGCAGACACTTCCTATAGGAACATGTGTCTTTTTGTGGAACCAGTCTATTGCTTTCCTAGTGAGGAAAACCTGCAGTTTTCATTAAACGAACATGTGTTGCGAAGTCACTAATAAAAGCCAAGTGTTGACTCTTCAACCACTTACCACATGTACTTGACTAGTTTCAAAAGCCAAACATCATGTAAGATGCTCTTTTATTTCATCTTATAATAAATGATATAACTAAAGTTAGGTATTGGGAACTAGCTATCAATGCACAGTGCCAAAGTCTATACAGCTGCCACATGAGAAGTAAACATGATAAACTTACCTAAACAAAGCTTTTTGTTTTAAACATCTCAAAGTTCTTGTAATATTCATGCAATTGATGTCTGAGTGTATGAAGTACGAAAAGTTCTATATAGACCAGAACTGACCAAGTAATGAAGATGCTTATTTTTCTAATTTCTGTTTTGATGTACAGGGAAAAAGGGTGACAATTCCATGGCTAAAGTTAAAGACATCTCTCATCTGAAAAATGGATTCTAGTAACATCAACAACATACAATCTATACCAGGTATGTGTATCAAGTTAGAGGAAAAAATGAGGAAAACAATCATTAAGACAAACAGCAGACTAAACTAAACCCGACAGGCTTGAGTGATGACATAATACCCTCTTACTCTGCAATGGTGACACAAAAATGCCAAAGGACACAAAGCTGTCAGTCTTGTTTGTTATCTTCTACCTAAGACTAATAAAAGGAGGTTGGTGATTGACAGAATAGACATGAGAACAGTCCTAGGCATACAGTTTGCACTCTGCTTGAAAAATGTGTTGATGGCTTTAGGGGTGTCTTGTTATTACCTTTTTCTGCATTAACTTTGTGATTTTTCACAACTTTTAACATAACTTTTAAGCTATCAATAGTTTTTAAATTCATTGTTAGTAATTACAATTGCTGATATTGCAGTGCCTTAGTAATTTATAAACAATATCAGCTTCTGGACAAGTGTCCAACTCAGTTAAAAACAAGACAAAGTTTTGCATAACCCCTTAGTTATTCTCATGATGCTATTTTCAGCTGTCTCATAAAACAAAGCCTAAATGTATCCTGCTACATCAGCTCCTAACTACTAAAAATGGAAAACGACACAGGTCTCTAGAGAGCACAACACTGAAGCAGTACCATTTAATTTTAGCACATAAATCTTGTAAAGTGGGTAAAACTACAAAGAGAGAGAACAAGAAACATTTTACATACTGAAGTGTTGCTGAAAACAAGTAACTTGGTTATTGCCCAGTTACTTTGTAGGAAACAGCTATTAGAAAATGTGCTGAAATGAAATAAGTATCTTTCAGAGTTCTGCAGAATAATGCAATGGGGAAGTCTGTATTACTAAAAACACATCGGACAGCATTTTCAAAGTCTTTCCCTAAATGTATGTGGATGTAAGGCTGCAAGTCAAGTAAAACTCAAATTATTCTGCTTTATTGTGCAAAAAAACTCATAAAATTGAAGAAAGTACCCTACGAAGCCACAGTCTCTTGCAATCGACTCCTTTCACTGGAGGGGCTGCACAGGTCTGTGGTAGCAACGTACATATTTAAGACTTCCAAGAGGATCTTCTATAAACAAATGCACACTATAATAAGAAATAAAAAGGGTGTATTGTTCCTGATTCACTCTTCTTATACATAAACTAACACTGAGAGGCACAATAATGAAGAGATATATGTTTTCCACTGAGGCTGGCCTGCCTCCCTACAAACCACTGACTGTACTCCTGAGAAACACATGAACTGCTTCTGCTTTGGATCTTGGTTTGTTGTTTGACCTTGTCTAGACTCACTAAGCCTATGATTTCTAACCCGACAGGTTAGGAATCTAACCCCACAGGGTGACAATGACTTTTCCTTCTGTCTAAGACTTGCTGTGAAGTGTTATTAGGGGAAATGCAAGGTAATTGAGAAAGGTGAAGGTTCAGTTCTCATTCCAGAATGGACTGGAAAACATTCATTTACTGACACAAAATACAAATTAGTTGAGTTCTAACAGCTTTATTCATCTCACAGTTGCTGAGCATTGGCGCAGCAGCAAGTACAAGAAGAAAGTCTTTGGGTAGAACTGCTGAACAGAACAGGCATTTCACTGTGCTTTTTAGCCCCACCACCAAGTTTCAACACATCATTTTGCTTTAAGGTTGTGCTTTGGCAGTATATTTATTAAGGCTGGCCAGTACAGGCACAACAATTCATAATCTAAAGGGTAATCAGAAAACTCCCCTCTTTCCTGTATTACAACTGCATCACGATGCAGTTATATATATTATAATGAGACATGTGCCAGTGTGCACCACTGTGCTAAAGGCACATTATTCCAGCTGTTGAAGTTCTCTTTGGCATCATGGCTCAGTACCTGAATCCCCACAAAGCTCAGAAACACACACCCTACCATGTCTTATTACTTCAGTAATGTAGAAAAGCTGCCTAGCCAGTGAACTTAGCAGCAGGTAACTCTCCCTGCATCCCTCGCCCGGCACTCCAGTTACATGTTTCCAGGGATAACAGAGTATTTTGTTGTCATTACAAGTTCAGGAATTTTCAGGCATTTTGTCTTCCTTGTGGCAAGGTAAAATGTGAATGAAATACAGAAGAGGAACAGAGTTATTTCCTGAAGCGTGCATTAGCTGAACTGCTTCCTCCTATTGCAGTACAGCTGTTAGCCTTCCTAAAGAGACCAGTACCTCCTGCAATCACACCCATAGAAATTTTGTATAAAACATTGCATTTCAATATGAAGATCTGCCCATATTTTAACTGCATTTTTTTGTTCAGAAAATAAGAACTTCTCACTATAGTTAATAGTACAATAAAAATCACCTGATAACACTATATCACTTGAGTCTGATATACTTAAAAGCAGTAACATGATACACTGACTGTCCTTTCAACACACAGACACAGTACGTCATTACTCCACTCTCACTGCAACACTCCATAATGAAACTCTGCAACAATTAAATGAAAGCATTTAAACAAATTTGTGCTTTCAAGGGCAGCCTCAAATATTGCAAGACAACCTGAAAGCACTTCACACCCTGATTTCAGCCCCCTGTCAAGGCAGCTTTATTTTGGCTATGAAAGAATGTGATCTTGATCTAAATAACAATGAAGGAAAGCACTCAGTCGGACTGCTCAGATGTAATTCCTGCTCTAACATATTCCTTCTTGCAAACAGATTCTCAGATAACACTGCATCAGCTAAGTTTCTACTTCAAAATGCTTTACAAAAGTAACATCCTTAACAACTTTACTATAGTAAATGGAAATTGTACGCACACAACCACATGCAAGAGTCTGAAATAAACACTGGTACTGAGAACAGAATAGCTCTTAACTGGACTAAAAGACTTTGAGAAAACTAAGAGATGAGCAAAATGCCTAGGAGGCAGGAATTGCAGATGCTTATCTCAGCATTTTTACCAGTCTCTTAGTCTGGTAATAATGCAGGCAAACTTTTTACCTTCTACACTTGCTTTAGAAATGAGGATGACAGTTACTAGCAGCACAAGAGATACTGAGCTCATTAACATAGAAAGCATTCAGAGGAAAAAGCTAAAGAACATGCCTTTCTATTAAGGAAGAAAAAGTGATGTTCTCAATTCAGTGTTTAAAACTATAATATCATTAATAGCATCCTGTCTTGGGTTTGTGGCAAGGTTTTAGTAGCAGGGGGGCTACAGGGGTGGCTTCTGCGAGAAGCTGCAAGAAGCTTCCCCCACATCCAACAAAGCCAATGCCAGCCAGCTCCAAGACTGACCTGCCAGCACTGGCCAAGGCTGAGCCCATCAGCAATGGTGATAACATCCTGGTGATAACAGATTTAAGAATGGTGAGAAAACTGCACAACAGCAACAGCAGCCAAAGGGAGGGTGAGAATATGTGAGAAAAACAGCCCTGCAGACACCAAGGTCAGTGCAGAAGGAGGGGAGGAGGTGCTCCAGTGTCAGAGCAGAAATTCCTCCGCAGCCTGTAGTGCAGACCATGGTGAAGGCTGGCCTGAAAAGAAAGTTAGGCTAAGATGTATCCAGAAGTTAAGCGGAAACGGGAAATGAACATGTGTTTCTATATGTAAATCTACTTCTTGGTAGTCACTGCTCGAATTACTGACCTTCCAGATACTCTAAAGTAAAGCATCACAAAGTATGCATTATAACAAGGAACAGAAGTATAGTCACCACAAAAGGTGATTCCATGTTGGAAAATGTAGTACCACAATAGGAACATCAGATCTAGCATGCAACTAAGGTATAGTGCTGAGACATCTGAAACCAGTCCAGATGCATTAGCTGGGCTCAGCAGCAGTAATGTAAGCATAGTGACGCTGTGCTTGCATATTGCTCAGGGGACCTATGCTAGTATTTCTGCACAGTACTTTGCTTGGCTACATGTTTCAGTCAGTAACTCTGCCTACTGACTGATACATGGCTGTTCTTCAAGACTTTCCTAAGACAGTAATGCTAAAATTGACTGGGAAATGTCCAATTTTTTCCTGTCTACTAAGTTGAACCTGATTTTACTGGTACATCGATTGCTGAACATCCCCATCCCCCCAAAACAGAGAACTGTTTTATTCTTGTAATTAATAAGGTGTAGCCTTCATGCTATAGGAAGCCTTTTATAGTTCAGATACTGTACTATGCCATTAGAAAGCGGATAATGATAATTTGACGAACAGAACTAGCAAGAGCACATCAGAATTCACAGTAACGACTTACAGGACCATTGATCGCCTAAATATTTGATCAGTCTGTATCATTCATCTATTCCAATATTTATTCTAGACTTAAGTAGTTTTCCTATGCTCATTATCTCTGCAACTCATATTGGGAGTTGTAGTTCTGTGAGTAAGTTTTTATAGCACAGAATAAAAAGTAGCTCTTATCTCTGTAAGTGGAAATATAAACCAGAAGATATTTTCTATTTTTCATTGCAAGGTGATGTTTTTGCTAATCAGACTGCCAGAGTCAATGCAACATAAAGGATTGTTTGATACATAGAATATACACCACAGATTAACTTAATTACTTTTCAAAGGGGAAAGAAAACTGCTTTGCAAAATAGCAGACAGGTCTCGTATTGACCTGACAGTCGCAGACAGAACTCATTGCTGCAATACTGCAGCTCAGACATGGTTGTGGTTTACAAAACTTTTGCCAGGCTTAGCCAAGTTGCCTACTGTAACAATTGCAGAATTAGCGCTGTTTTCACAGATGTCTTTACTCCATGCTGTTAGACCTGGTGGAACAGTAGGATCAGCGAGAGGCCTCTAAAACTGACACTAGAGATTTACAGAGAAGCACTTTTTCAGTGAGGAAAGCATCTGTCACTGTTATTCACACTGAAAAGCATCTTAATCAGCAAGAAGCCCTTGCTACAATCAGTTACAGGGCAATTCCTTACTGTGGTAGCCTTTGGTTCAAGGGTGTCACAGTTTGACTCAGAGAGACACCTTCACTCACCTTCTGCTCCAAACAAGAGAACGTGGAATTTCAGCAAACAGATTCTCAAGGACTCTTAGCAGATCCTTGGTCACATCAGCATCATGGCAGGTAACCTCGTGCATGATTTTTCCTTTCTTACCTTAAGGTAGCTAGCTTAAAAAGATGCAGACGGGCCACGTAGTCATTTAATAGAGATGATATTTATGGGAGCCTATATAGCTCTTCATTTAACTGCCGTGATTTTGTTCTCCATTCTTGAGCCAAAAGGAAGTGAAAAACATAAGACTGCATCATTTTCACTGAGGTTAAGATAAGGACATCACACTAATGAGTTGCAATTAGATTAACAGATGGACAAAGAGAACCTGCAAGATCTACATAGTTTCTATCTATGATGCAGACCTGTGTGGTACAAATTTGAAGGGCCACTGAGGAAAACTGCAAGCTTATGAGAGAAAAATGATGGTAAACATGACATTATCTTCCAAACTGTAAGGCATGGTAGACATGGCAATCTCTCAGATGGGTATATAAACACATAAAAACTGCTCAAGTACTTTTAGGTGTACTCAAAACAACTTACTTTCTTGAAGCAGTATCATGACCTTCATAGTTGCCATTAAGTATTGGTAGTACTGATTTTGTAAAAAATATTCTTCAAAATACATCTCAGAGGTGTAATAGACTGTATTACTTTCACTGAATAAGTAGCGACATAACATCCTTCGTCAATAATCTTAGTGTAGTCCTGTTTTATTCCAATCCAATTTATGTTACTGGAAAGCTTTTCAGCTACTTTCTCCTTGAATAATGATGTTGCTGCTTTTACTATCCTCTGTGGCTTGCACACCATTTCAGATTCCATAAATCAAGCCCTAAAAAAATTATGATTATTCCTGTTTTTTCAAGATTCCTTCCCACATACTGTTTTCCTGTCTTGTGCTTTCATTCTATTTTTCTTTCTTACGTCACTGTACTTCACAAATGCACTTTGTTCTACACAGTTTTCATAGTCTTTTATGCTGTCTCTTCATTATATTGTACTTCTTTTATCTCTTCTTTTTTTTTTTTTTTTTGTTTTCCCTTTATCATCTTTCATATCTCTGCATTACAGTGTGCTGAAGTACACAGTAGGAGCAAAGTTACCATGCATTCTAAGGAGGATGACTGGATTTAGAGGGATAGGAACCAGCCCTAATCTGGGTTCAGTTCCCTTTTGGTTTTGCTGTAGTAACAAGGTTATTACTCAATTGTGCTTCCAGTATCTAATTATATTATTTCATTAGCCTTCTTCTTTTTACTAATTCTTACGAGGTTTGTATACTCTTTAGTATGGTTGTACCCAACATAATGATGGTCATGGCTTACACACTCATAAATAAATTGTAAACTGCTATTTGAACATGCTAGAGTGACAGGCACATTAGAAGATAAAAATAACAGGAAGGGAACTAAATAGCAAATTACTCTGTATGCTGAGACACTTGCATTAAATATTAAACACATTTGAAGAACACATAACCTGTCCTATTTCAGCTTCTCTGTCTCTTTTTTCTCACACTTTCACATGCCCTTTTTTCCTTTTATTTCAAAACTTATACTGAAAGTAAAAAATAATGGAAATACTCTTTAACAACCAACCAGCTGGAACTTAAAGTTCATGCTTTCAGATGGTAATCAGATTTCTTCCAGCATGGCTTAGTAAGGTTATGGAGTATGTATTCAGAGCTGCACTGCCTGCATGAGATGTGGACATACTGATGCCATAGTAAGGGAAGATAGCCAGTGTCTTCCTCCACATAAGAGCATGTTACTGACAGGCCTAAACTAATGACGAATTTCCTCTTTGAGGAGCTGTAGATGCTATTACTTAAAAATCTTCTTTCCTAAACCCACTTCATTTTCAGAATTTGCAAAAGCCAACAATTGTCTATTTGGCAACTAAAACAGCAGTAAATCATAATGTGGAAGGTATTTTAATGAACCTTTTGTTGCTCCTGTTTTTCAGCTGCCTTTCCTTCCCCCTCCAAATATATTTCAGTTCTATGCTGCCAATGTTTTACATGTACAAAATTTATGTACATGGAACTGACCTCATGTAGACATGAAAAGACAACTGAGTGGCAAATAGCTGTGTCTGGTTGCGATTTTATATTTATATACAAAGTAGCGGGGAGGTGCTCTGTTCAGTTTTTTTTAATAACACCATCTCGGAAGTACAATTCTGCAATATATATTTAATCTAGCAAATAATGAAAAAAAAAAAAAGTTTATTAATCAGCTTACAGAACCATTTGCTTTTATTTTTTGACTACACATTCTCAATTATTATGTGTTTTTCTAATGATAATTATTTTGTTCATGCTATGAATGTACAGTTCCAACAGAGCGCAAAATAACTGTGGGAGGTAAAGTCCCAGTTCTCTCTTACATTTAACTTTTTTTTCTGTCTTTTTTAAATTACTCTCAAAATGTTACGAGAATTGACAGGTTTCCTATTTCTGATGATACTTACTCTAGTAATCCACTTAGTTCTTCCTCTTCTGTGATTGTTATGCAATTATATTATGTCATGAAAACAGCATGTTCTGTCGAATCGTTCTTTTTGTTTCTTCATGAATGTTTAGTACATTAAAAACAAGACAAAAAGCATAACAAAGCCATAAATAACCCCCAGCATCTTTTTTATATTTATAGCATTCTTATTAACAAATGAGACCTTCAATTTACTGGAACATATTGTATATGAAACTAAAATCTTGCATCATAACTCACTATCTTTGAAATGCTCTGCACCAATCGTATCAGAGTGTTCTCACTGACTAAACCAGACATAATTTAATCAGAATTAAATTAGACTTCCTCTATTAGAGTAAAAATAAACACTCAATTCATAGTCATTCCCTTAAAATACTTGCTTGTATTTGCAATCATATAAGGATTACGGGGCTTAGCAGGCCCTCTGCCAAAGTGATGCATTTTCAGCTGATCCTTTGGTCTGTTTTCCTAAGTCCACAACACAGAAGAAATTATGCACTGTAATGGATGTCTTTTGGCTGATGACACTGAAATTGTACGAAATGACCAGCTGATAACATTTCTCTCAATGCAACTATATCTGCATCTATATGCCAGTTCTTTGTTTTAGCTAACCACAGCTAAAATGAGGACCATTTTTTCGGATGAACTACATTAGTCTAAGCAAGAATAAAAGCTCTCCTAAAAAAAATCCAAGTGAGCTTGACAATAGAATAGTCGCTGCACAAAAATGGCAGATGATACTTTGTTGGTAACTTTCAAAATTAAACTGAATAAAATGCTAGGATATGACAATTAAAAAAACCCCATTCTTGAACCAGAAAGGAGGTAACTTTCAGTGAAGAAAGAGATTCATTATCGTTTATCTGAATATCAAAATGTTAAATTTGTGGGGGTAAAGACTTCAATCCCACCAAGTCTGTCTGACAATGGCATATGGTTTTGCTTTTGTCTAGCCTCAGCTTATGCCCCAGTTTGCCTAAGATCATCAAAGAAAATTGTTCCATACTACACCTTTTCACTGTGTCTAAGGCTGTTAAAGTAAGACGTCACCAGACTAATGGTATAATCCATAAGAAGAAGGTGGAGTTCAAAATAAGTACTTAGTCATTCTCTCAGATGAAACATGTAGCTGCCTCAGGTCATATAGAATGTGGTCACAGCAACCTGTACCAGACTCCAGAATGGCAACTATTAAGCAAATGCAGGAATGAGGTGCACCCCCAATGTGATTAAGAAAACACTTGAATTGCAGAACACTGAACTGTTGTCCTCTAAAATCTTTTTATGAAGGAACAGCCTTGATTGATTCTATGTCAGTAAAACTGTCAAATGAATGACACACTTGGGCACTGAGCATTCATGCTTCACATTGGCAAATGAAAGAAGATGAAAAGGTCCATCTCAATACATGCAACTCTTTCCCTAATGGTTTATACAATGATAAGTATTATGCATCAAGCAGATGGGAGAACTTAAATAGTTCGCATATGTTAGTGCCTCCTCACTCTCTTGTATGAAGTGCTCTACAAGGTGGGAAGAGAAAGAACGACTTTCTTCCAATTTCCCTAAATGTAATGTCTATGTGAGAAAACCCCTTTTGTACAAGTACTCTAAATCAACAGCTTATTTGCTGTGGAACACTATAATGGTTGGGATGAAGCGGCTCACAGCCACTTTCACAGCTTTCCTTTAGCAAGTAGTTTGGATGTTTGGTCCTTATCTCCAAACCTTTTCTTAGGTATGGCCCAAAGCCCAGGGATGCAGAACACACCACTGACGCAAAATTTCTGGAAGACTTCCTAGCATTGTCTCCCACAGGCTGTATAACCACACTGTTTACTGCACTGAGAATTACAAAGTATGGACACATGACTTTTATGTACTAACAAATACACTGGCTCCTATTTTTGCTATTAACAACTGCGATAAGGTAAAAATGTGAGCATACGCACTCATGATTTTCTCTATAAAAATTAGACTAACTACTGCGGATAGGCTTCTAAAATAAATAAAAGGCATGTGCTCTTTTACATTGCTTTGCTTCACACAGATTAGGAGAACTCACCAACTAAGCTGTTTATCAATTACAATTTCAACTGGCTACCATTTAATGGCTTATTTCTCTGAGGCAATGAGAAGGCAATTTTACACAAGTGCTTTCTACATCAGGTGCTTTCTCATAGAGAGCCCAGTTCTCATTCAACATACCTATATTTCCCTATGGAAGGTAAGGGAGTAGTGAGGGCAGTAGAATTTCACATGCACACGTTCAGTAAACCTTTAATATCGTGCTTAGTTTAACTACTGCTGCAAAGTGCCTTTGGAACAGGGCCTGAACATATAGCTCCTGCCTCTGTAGCTCCAGGCAGGCAGAACTGAGGTACCCTCCGAGGAGTACATGGATAATGTCACAGAGACTGCCTGCTCATTAAATGGAGGGGGCTAGCAGCTTTCCTGAAGATCACAGTGAAAGAGATTGTGGAGAAACAACATAAAGGGATGTTTCTTACTTACTCTTCTGCAGCACAGAGTTTGCAGAATTTTCTTACTGACACCAGCTATTCTAAAATTCAAAGACTTGAAACATACATCTTAGAAACAGTTTAAAAGAGTTACCAGTATCATGCTGATTTAGAATAAATTTGCAGTTGGTTTACTTGGAAAATCCTAATCCAGATTACTACAACAGATACAACGCTGCCTCAAACCCCAAGGGAATAATATATTGCCAAAACTGCACATAACTGTTCATGGATCTCCTTAGTTGTGTGCTTATATTCAGACCGGAAATAAGATGCAGTTTTAAGCCACACAGCTCTAAGCTGCCTGGCATGCAGGCACCTGATATAGTGTAGCTTTCTGTGAAGGTCTGGGGTAACAGAAATGGTTGAGCTGAAAACTGCTCAGTGTAGAACAGACAAAAATGAAGGGAAAATGCTTTCCATGCCCAGGTTTTAAATCTGCAGTTGTCCTTGCCTTTGACCAAAACTACTGTCTTCATTTTGGCAGTGCTCCTTCAGTAGTTTTTCACTCACACGTAAGCATCGTGAGGACTTCTTAAGAAACAGACAAAAGAGTTAAGATACTTTTAGAGCTACCTTTGAAAAGGAGGAATGCAAGCTCTTTTTGCACTTGCAATTTAATACTGGACTGTTTGAGTATTTATGAAGAAGGTAGAATATCTGAATCTATGTGTAGTCCAACTGGAATTATTTTCTGTAACACTGAAACTGTATCTACAATTTGGATACCCAGATGTTAGAAGCGCACTTAATTGCTGTACAAAGGATAATTGAAGGTGCACAGTACTAAAATAAGAGGAGGTCCAAATAGAAAATATTCCTATTTTACCTGTATTTAGAAGCAAAAATCTCTATTAATACAATGGCTGGTACTTTTTAAAGTCATAATAAGATACACAGGTTTTACTGATGCATAACATAACATTTTTCTAAGTCCTTACAACAATTAAAGTAGTTGCTCCTGAGTGCTTCAGGAGCCAGTATTTGCAACTGAAGAACATTAGTACCATTCAGACAATAGATCAAACGAAGCTTTGGACAAGCCTAAGAAATGGTCTTCAATCTCAGTCATCTGGGAAGCAGACGTTTTGACAGCTATTTAATGGTAGATAGTAACGTCCAAGCCAGCTGTGTCACTCTTTCTAGGCACACCACACAAACATTTACTTTTATGGATAGTATCTTGTTATCACTATAAGAAAATTAAAATGAGCCCATAATCTTGAAATATTAAAGTTCTAGGAAAAAAAAAAAAAAAACATCCCTAAAGAGGATGACTGAGGCACAAACTCCCTTGCAGCCCCAAGGCTACAGTCTCATGTCACTGTAAAATAGATTTTCCTACTTTTAGTGCATATAAATCTTGGAAGTGACAACAGTCACCACATTTATGACAAAGTAACTTACAAAAAGTGGAATCAGTTATGAATAACATTTAGTAAAGCTAAGCAATGTTACAACAACTACAAACTTGAGTAGTAAACTTCTCAAATATTCTTTGTGAGTTATACTACTGTCTTGTATCTATTTTAGGAAGCTTTAGTAACAAACGAAAGGCATAGTGTAAGAAAAGAAAATGTTCAATATAATTATGAAGTTTTTATTCACTTAAAAGATGAATGAATGTAAAAAATACTCTTTTCATATTTCCAATACGACTTATTGGACATTACGCGAGTGACTCATTCACTAATCAGGAAAAAGCCTTATTATTTTTGACCTGTTGGTGCAAAGTAAGAACTAATATTCATTAAGGGGAAACAGGTAAGAGGTAAAGATGAAGTTTCTTCTGATACTTTTTCGAAACAAACAAACAAGAATAAGTTCAGAGGGAAAAATGCATAAACCTAAGTATATTCTATCCTTGTTTGAACTGACAATAGAGGGAAGTTCACAATTCAGGAACTGTAACTGAAAATGGGACAGAATTTTATAAGCTAAGTTCTGAGACTAGGGTATAAACACAAAACCACATTGAATTTGGTGGATACAGCTTCCCTTGCAACTACCTGATAAGCCTGTCCAAAGAATTATTTTTAAATTAGAATGCAACCAGGTACTTCAGATCATTTTGAGATCTTCCTTATAAACATCAAGTCTTGATTTTGTAAATTACATTCAAATATTGTCATTACTTATTAAATAAATACACCACACAGTAAATGAAAAAATAAGGGTGGTGAGGCACTGGAATGGGTTGCCCAGGGAAGTTGTGAATGCTACACCACTGGCGGTGTTTAAGGCCAGGCTGGACAGAGCCTTGGGTGATATGGTTTAGTGGGAGGTGTCCCTGCCCATGGCAATGGGGTTGGAACTAGATGATCTTAAGGTCCTTTCCAACCCTAACTATTCTATGATTCTATGAAATAGTAAATAAATAAAGAATAAATTTACAAATAAAATATTTTAAAGATTACCTGCATGGTTCACTTAATAACTCATGTTATTGATTTTAGGGATTTTAAAATGGTGGTGAAACGTAAGGTAATAAGGATATCCATAGTCCTATAACTGTTTTCCATGGCAAAAGAGGAAAAGATTGCATGAAATACTTTGTGGGCTCAGGAGTATCTGAGTCCTGCAAACTGGTGTCAAACTTAATCCTAATCAACTTGCAAATTTGAGACAGTTTGCCAGCTACCAGTCTTGGGCAGGTGAAAGAACAAACTGTCATGTGATATCCTTTCATTTTTATGAAGGGTTGGTAGAATGAAAAATGGCAGTAAGAGCATCAGTAAGGAAAAATTCTGAACACTGCTACTGGGCATCAGAGTAGACTGCAAATAAGAAAATAATTTGGATATTTAAAATGCAGCCCAAGGCATAAACTTACATGAAGTTTTCATTTTCACATATTTAATCAAATGTTCCTGTCAATCAGTTTAAGAACATTGTAAAGTTAGTTTAGAAGACAGATAAGCCTTTCTAAACCCCTCAGGAAAGAAATCCTTCCCATGATTAACACTTCTACAGACAGAAACCCTTGGTACTCGCAGCCTTTACTTGTGGAGTTTAACAAGCTCACAATCTACTTAGAGCAACAGCTGGTAGGACCTTTCTCCTTTCAACAGTTTCTGGTTTAATTATCATTGTTATCAGAGATGGCAATTTTTGTTGTGGCAGCACATTACGTAACATGTAGTGGAAAAAAAGAGAACCAAATACTGAAAAAGACACACAAAGAAGAACGAAGTAAGCTGGTCTATCTGATATTTACTACACTTCTTTTTTCTTAGTAGAAAATGTTGAGGACTATTTTATGCATACTGCAGTCTAGCACCTCTAACCAGCATATTTTACTCTTCAAGCCAAAAGCAAGACAACAATACACTTTAAAGACTCAATTAATTTGAAATAACAGGACTAGAAATAATTCCTCTAGGTCCTGCTGACACTTAGGAGGACCAAATATTGCAACTGATGAAGAGAACTTTTTTAAAGGAGCCTGCTCTACTTCATTGCTTTTTCAGTGAGAATTGGCATACTTTTCAATGACAGACACTGCTACTGTCATACATGCTGATGCAGGGAATGCTGTCCTTTTCTGCTTCTGGCTGCCCTATGTATCCAAATCTTCTTCTTTGCTTTATCTTGTTCAAAGTCTTCCTAAATTTCAGTTCTGCAAAATTTCTTACCAATGAAAAAGGGAAGTTGTCAACATAAGAAAGAAACCCATAACACATGTTTGAGTTTACTGAACTGTCATCTCCTATGGACTAACTTTCTAGACATCCCATGAATGAATATACCTGAAAATATCAGGTGTATGTGTAAGCACAGAAGCACGAAATCTTCAGTCACTGAGGTTTAATCATTTCCTGACCATGGACATAGCTACATTATACTATCTCAAATTCCTCCATGAAACATTATGCAGTATGAGCATTTACCCCTTTCCTTTACACTCTGCATCCCTGAGCATATAGCTAACAGGTAACAGCTAACATGTACTGGTTTAGAGGAAGGATACCACCACAGCTTTAAAAAATGTTTGTTTCTTTTAGCAAGGAGCAGCACTTCAGCACTGATGTTTGGTGAAAGTTTTAGAACTACAAGTAATCACAGCCTGCAGCCCTGAAAATCTAAACTGCAAGAACTGGCCTGAGGCTGGCAATTGCTGCTACCACAGTTTTGGCTGAATGAGCTATCATTTGACCCTAAAGCACCTGTCCAGCCAAAACATATCAAAGAATAGATGACAGCAGCTATTTCAGCAGTATTTGCAGAGACAAGAACACATCAAGAGTCAATAGTGAAAGTAATAAAAAAGGCTAAACTTTCTATTACAAATAGAAACCAAGAAAACCTTTCTGATTCTGTTTGCACAAGAAATGTGTGTAGTGCCAAGGCTTAGAAGTGAAGGGGAAAAAATCAACTCCACACAGTATAACTGGTCAAAGTAAAAAAGGATGCCACTATAACCCCCAGAAATAGCCTTCAGGAAAATAAGCACATCTTCGTGTAAATACTTCTGCCTCTGTATGTAGAGTTTCTTTGAGTATTTCTTATTTGAAGTCATTACCCATCTCAGAATCATGCTGAAAAAAACCCTAGAAAACCAGATACTAAAAAGCTTTTTCAAAAGCACATTGGAAAATATACGATAAGCATTACTCTCCTCTTGCCTTTTATCATTAGTTAATGACGAGCTGTTGGAACTGAGTGCTCAGTGCAAAGCGTCATATGAAATCTGTTAAAATTAGCGTTGGCCAGACAATATAAAAATTTTAGACTTAAGAGTACCATAAAGTTAGGTTTTAAAGTTCTGGTTTTGTATTTCAGGGATCACGATTTTAAGAGTTTGTGAAGAATGACATTTTATTTAGTTTTATGTGGGCAGGGTTTTAATTGTACTGGATACCAAAGAAACAAAAGGAAGTCTCCACACTATGTTTAAAGGATTGCAGAGACTGCAATATATTTCAGTTTCTCACTCATTACAATTCTCTGCTACTTGTAAGATAGCACTCGGATTCCTTGTAGGATATAATATGTTGCTGGATTCTACGGTGTCAGTTAACAAATGTGGGATGAAAGATGTTAAGCAGGAATAACTATGTCCAAACTTATCCACCTACTGCTGTTGTCACTGGAAAAGGAACCACAATTGCATGGATGCTGAAGAGAATGATCCTCTGATGTCAACTGTCATGCTATGCTTCAGGTGCTACCTACCTTCTCTTTTTATATGTGTACTCATTACAGTTATTAACAATTACAACATATATCTGTGCTTCAACGTGAAGGCAGGCCTGAGCCTGCACTGCAATCCAGATGTATTTCACTTTCAATGTAACTTGTCCCATGCACAAAGTTTTGGATGAATCCTACAGAAGGAAAGAAGCAGCAGTTTGCTGTCCCTCTGTCACTTAGCACGGGGACTACTTGTTCCATACAGACATATGGCTGTAAGAGGGTAGGCTTTGGGCTTGCTTTAGATTATAGGGACATATTCACATCTTAGCTAGTGTGGATGCTGATAAGGACACCGACTGAGGATGGGGTGGGTGCACCACAATCCAGACATACCATAGTGCTAGCTGCCAAATATGTGTAACACACTATTTCATTTGCTATCTTATCTGTACTGGACTGGAGCAGCTTTGAGAGAAGTTGAAGGTCATGACAACTACTTGTATTCTTGAGCTAACTGTTCCTAACCCCCCTTCATTTTCCTAAAGTAGAACACTAGATCAAACTGGTTTGTATCTGCATGTACAACCTTCAACTAGTACAAACAAAAAAACTTCCTAGCCCACTGCCTTTCCACTTTTTACCCTCCTTTTTTTTTGGGAGGGGGAGGGGGAAACACCACAAATAACAATCCCCAATTATAAAATATACACCCCAAGCATCTTAAGCATTCAACTACTGCTTGTTTTGTTTCCATCAAACAGCAGTTTATCCCATAACTACTTTCATTGCATGTGACCTACAAATTTCTTTTTGTCTGGGGAAAAATGCCTTCTTTTAATCAAACCTACAGTGCCTTTTGGAAAGGGAAATAATGTTGCAATACGTATATAAGGAAGAAAAATGTCCAATATGAAAGCAGCTGTGACCTCTAACACACATTGCAAACTCATATGAAGCATTGCAATTAATAGCTTTATCAAACTGCTGCATTAAAATAGCTATAAATTATTTACTCAATTTCATTAACAAAAGAGAGTTTGTGCAACACACAGCTGAAATACCTCTGAGAAAAACAGAGTATGCTGTGTCTGGTCACAGGGCCAACGAACCCATTTAAAAAGGAAGGGAAAAAAGTAGAAAGTAAGCAGAAAGTGTTGTGACTGCGCCTGGAAATCTTACAGATGGCAAGTGATCACATTTCAAAAAGGCTGTGATATAGAAACCATCACTGAGCAATGCCTATGTGGCATCAAGACACATTAGGAGCAAGCAACTGGGAATTAGAATTCTGAGAAAGAACTTTAAACACAGAGTACAGCATGCTCTTTATTGTTTTATTTTTTACCCTGTTATTTACAGATTTATTGTCATTTTTTTCCTTCTGCTACTTGTCAGCTAACTCTGGAAGATCCTACACTGCTATCAAGCACCATGGAGGTCACTCCCACACATCTGATTACCTCTTCATTTGATTCACAGGAGTGTTGCTAGACATATACTGAAAGGTACTGTGAACAATTCGTGCATTTCTAAGACAGTTGTCTGTTACAAAACACTCAACTCTGGAAGCTACAAGAAGCTAACTACATTTTATAGTAATATTATGACTTCCAGAATAGCAGTTCCACACTTTAAATATTGTGTCTTAGGAAAAGGTAGGTATTGTTCAGAATAAGTCAGCAATCTGAAACATGGGCAATAATTTTATACATGGTGTTGCTAAGGGAAAGACTATGATGGAAACTCATAAATTCAGAAGAAAAAAGGTTACTTGTAAAGTCTCATAAACAGAATAAAGAATGTATGTTTTCTGATTCTGGCTACAGAAACTGTGAAAGAACCTTGACAGGGAAGCAAAGCAATATTATTAAATTTGCTAGAGGTTATCCAATATACGACACATTTTCCACTTGAACAAAGCAAAGCAGCCTCCAAGCCAGCTGCTAGGAAAATACCAATTGCTACTTGCTTTGGTTGTTATACAAATATCTAAACCCACATCTTTAATTTAGAGTCACTGTACACTAATAAATAGCAAAACACCGCCAACCCTCAAAGGTGTAATAATTATATAAGGCAGAGAAGAGACAAAAGAAGGGAAAACTTAGATAGTCCAACTTACAGACAGCATACAGAAGCTGAGAAAGATTGATTCCAAAAGTGCTTATTTGCCAAAATGAAAACCACACCTGTCTCCTTAGATGTCCAAAGAGCTAAGGGTTCCTGAACCTCTCTTTAAACCCCTCCCCCCCACCTCTGAAACCACATAAAAGCTTACGAAAAACCCTGAACATTCATTCTTTCTGGACCACAACTTTATGAGGGACAGATGCAAGAGCACTTGTTACTGAAAACAAACAACATGCCTTTCCTTAAAGAAGTGATCAAAGCCCTCACAAGGTTTTATCCGATGCTCAAGGATATTCTCTGAGAAATTAAAAGTATATATTTGGAGTCTTTTAGACTGAAGGTGGCACTGAATATTAAATCATTAAGGTGGAAGGGTTTTTTAATGTTTGAACAAGGGAAACATTTCAGAAATATGTCTAAACACTACCATTGCCTCCATTAAATCAATAAACAAGCCATTAATACTTTTTGCAATGATCTTGTTAATTTATGAGAGAGAGAAAGACTGATTACTCAGAAACTTAAACCTTGCTTTAGATACTGATAGGACTTAGCTGCTTTTGCTGAGCTAGCTCAGGACTTGAACAGAAGAAGAAATCTGCCCATCTTCTGAGCTTTCCAGTAAAAAAGGAATGCTTCTATCAAATTCTCAACATCTAAAATTCACCAAATGTTATGTTATGGTCTTGCTTAAGCCTTCCTTTAAAAATTAACTTCCTTAGGTGCCTCTCCTCTCTCAGTACATAGACATTTTCAAAAATGATACCCCATCTTATTTACTAAAGGTTAAATAAGAAGCTTTTGACTGAAAGAGAAATTAAAGCCACATTTCATGTCCATCATATTTGAAAAATCATGGCAGTCAGGTGAAGTTCCTGACGACTGGAAAAAGGGAAATAAACCCCCATTTTCAAGAAGGGGAAAATGGATGAGGCGGGGAACTACAGAGCAGTCAGCATCAGCTCTGTGCCTGGCAAAATCTTGGAGCAGATTCTCCTGGAAGGCATGCTGAGGCACATGAAAAACAACAAGGTG
>JAOEHX010045103.1:0-29583 GCA_025448015.1 Bolborhynchus lineola | reverse complement strand
CGTAGGCAGAGGTGGGTGAGTGCGCGGTCGGCGCGCGGCGCGGCGGTGTGTGGTGGCGGGGGGCGGTCCGGGGGCCGGATGGCGGCGGGGCTGCGCCATGTTGCGGTGGCTTGTGGCGGTGCTCAGTCACTCCTGTTTTGTTTCCAAGGACATGTTCTACGCGGTGCGCAATGGCCGGCGGACGGGCGTTTACCGCACCTGGTAAGGGCCCGCGCAGCACGGGGAACCGCCGCCGAGCCGGCCTCAGCCCCGTCCCAGCCTCACCCTCAGGCCGGCTTCAGCTCCTTGCCCTCCCTGTGTTGCAGGGCTGAGTGTCAGGAGCAAGTGAACAAGTTTCCCTCCGCCAGCTTCAAGAAGTTCGCTACTGAGAAAGCCGCCTGGGCCTTCGTGCGCTCCGAGCTCCCGGCGCAACAGCAGCCTGAGCCGACAGGTAGCTTGTCCGTCCCTCGCCTTCCGCGCCTCCTCGTCCGGGTGGGAAGGGCAGCCCGACATGGGGGGAGAGGGAGGCTCGATCTGTCTGGCTTTAGCATAGACTCACTGTAAACAGTGTTACACGTGGGTAGCAACTCCTTCGTATCCTCTGGTGGACGCCTGGTAACGGGCGGAGTGCCGTGGTGCGGCGGTGGCCCTGCCCTATGGACGGATAGATGGGTGTGTCTGTGCAATTAAAGGAATTCTGTGGGTGCTTGTACCTTCTGTAGGCGCTTGTGGGTTGCTTGTACTGTCTTACGTGTGGCTGCGTGTGTCTCCTCTTCAGTTTGATCAAGGATCAAGAACGGTGTGTACTATAAAATGTTTTGCGTAGTAGCATGCGGTGGTGTCAGTTAAGAGGCTGGCATTAGGTGATAATGACTCTTGTTTTCAGAAGCAGTTGGTTTAGGTAAGATTTGATCTTATATGTGTGCCCAGGCAGGCTAGAAGGCAAATGGCCTCCTCACCTGTATCAGAAATAGTGCGGCCAGCAGGTCTACGGCAGTGATCACCCTCCCTGTACTGGACACTAGTGAGGCTGCAGATCAAATACAGTGTTCAGTTTTGGTTCCTTCACTACAAAAATGACATTGAGGTGCTGGAGCAGGTCCAGAGAAGGGAAGTGAAGCTGGTGAAGGGTCTGGAGCATAAGTTTTATGAGGAGTGACTAAGGGAACTGGGGTTGTTTAGTCCAGAAAAAAGAAGGCTCAGAGGGGATCTTGTCCTTGTCTAGAATTACCTGAAAGGAGGTTGTAGTGAGATGGGGGTTGGTCTCTTCTCTCAAGTAACAAGTGGTAGGACAAGAGGTCAGGGGCTCAAGCTGAGCCAGGGGAGGTTTAAATTGGATATTAGGAAAAATCAACTCACCAAAAGTCAGGTATCGGAGCAGGCTGCCAGGGAAGTGGTGGAATCACCATTCCTGGAAGTGTTCAAAAACCGTGTAGATGAGGCCTTCAATGACATCATTTAGTGGTGGTCTTGGCAGTCCTGGGATAAAGGTTGGACTTGATTATCTTAAAGGTCTCTTCCAACCTAGCTGATTCTGTGTTTCTATGTAGTCAAATTTCTCTCTCTCCTTTTTATTTTTCTTTCTCTTTTTTTTTTTTTTTTGGAAGGGGCACATGGTCCTGCCCCTGTAACACAGGAAAGTGGTAGCCAGAGAGGGGAACCAGAAGTAAATGCTTTGTGTTGCAGTACGTGCAAAAGGCCATATGAGCAGTCTACAGGCGAAGAACACATTGCAAAGCGGGTAAAACATGATGAAGTATACTCAGCGCCAGCAGTCAGTGAAGATAAATTTTCATATATGGGTGAGGTCTTTCATTATTCCTGTGATTCTTTTAACTTTTTTGCACTCTTTGATAAGTAACAGGTGTAGTTATTAGACAGCCCTTAGGAAGGTTTGTGTATGGCAACATGAGGCCTAGCCTAACACAGTTTCTTTTTAAGATGGAAATGTGAGCCACGATATATTTGTTCATGTTGTCTTTCATGATAATTTTAGTTGGCTTTAACTGGTATCAACATAGAGCTTAATGCAATCATCATGTGTGTCTGGATTGCACACTATTTAAATATACTGATGTAGCTGGGAAGTTTTAAGTTGATTAGAGAAGATGGGAACTACAGTGAAAATATGGAAGTTGGGCAGAAGTGCTTCTTGAGACTGACTGATTTGACACCAGTCAAATTGGGGGTGTGAAGCTGCAGTGGAACTTGTGGTGTTCTGCATTATTAATTTACATTGCTTCTGTAGTGAATCTTTTGAAGGATTCTGTGGGAGGGAAATTTTGGGAATTAATCTGCTGGCAGACATTTCTTGTTTCTTAAAGAGTCTATGCTCTTGAAGGAGTTCTTGAGCTTCTGCTTTTGGTACTTATTTTGCAGGTGAGTTTGCAGTCGTTTATACAGATGGTTGTTGCTCAGGTAATGGACATAGCCGGGCACGTGCTGGAATAGGTGTCTACTGGGGTCCGGGCCACCCTTTGTAAGTAGCTGGATGGATTTATTCTTTTTTCTTTATTGATTTTTTTTTTTTTTTTAATATATTACTGTTTGGTATGGATGCAATTTACAATACCAGCCTCCTTTTGAATATGAAACCATGCTGTTGAGACTCATAGTGACAGTGCTATGAGGCAAGTGAGTTATTAAGGAGAAAAGAGAAATCAGCTTCTTTGGGAGGTAAGGATGTAGGGAAAATCAACCTGAAATATTGTATTTAAGGGCTGGAGCTATAACCCACGTGATGCAGAGAGTTTTGAAATAGGTGTAGATGTGCACTGAAGATGACAAATTTAACTGCAGATTGATAACAGGTCCAAATATGCAGGTGGAAGTTAGAGCTAGGTTATTTATTCATCCTCCTTTATAAAATGAAAGGTAGCTCTCTTGTATTTATTTTTATAATGTGTGTTCATTGTACACCATTCTGAAATTTGGGGGTAACTAATCTGTTCTTCATTCCTTGGACACAGAAATACCAGTGAAAGACTTCCTGGACGTCAGACTAATCAAAGAGCAGAAATACATGTAAGTAGTAAATGTCTAAAATACTTCTGCATGTTAAACCACACTAGCAGACTCATGACTATTTATGGCCTTCAGAAACAGTTATGAAGCTGTGAGAGAAATACACAAAATATGAGGAGTTTTGACTTGAAACATATCATTCTCTTTGAGTTTTATTGATCTTTATTGTATTTTGAATGAGGTAGTTCACCTTGAGAATACCCAAATACCATCAGGCCAAGCACAGCTGTTAAAACAGTTTGGCATTTGGAAAGCCTTATTCTCAAATTTGTATCTTATCCTTTGCATTTTTAATGTGTGTATCTCTGACCTTAGAGTAAGTAGTGATTAAGAGGGGAATCTCTTCTCCTTCTTTGTCAAACCAGCCCCATCAGCATCTAGTAGACCTGGCTTCCCAAAGCGAGTCCCATGTCCCTGGCTATGGCAGCACCCATACAGTAATCTCAAGAGTATTGTATTCCTTAGATAAATGTAACAGTTCTAGGCTCTCAGGAGCAACATTTGTTACTTACAAGGTGGACTTTGTTGGCAACAGCAGACTTGGTCTTCCCTTCTCACCTCAATTCTGGTATTGCTGCTGTTCTGCACTGTGTGTTTGGAGATGAACTGAAATGAAGAATTGATCTGCTTGAAAATGACGGGAAGTTCATTCTAGTGAGGGACAAGCAGAGGTGATAGTGGTGTGCCAGGGGTCAAACTTGTCACTAAAGATCTTTTCAGCTCTCCATCCAAACCTGGCCACTTCTGCCTCTTACTGTATTTCAGAGCACACAAAAAGCCCTACTCCAAAACCCACAAACACCCCAAAATTTTTAGGGGTTCCAGTCTGTTGGAACTGGTATGAGTCCTTCCTCTTTGCCAGTGAAGTTTCAGTGGCTACCTGTTTGCCTGTTTCATTAAGTGGTCATCAGCATGCATAATTTTGGGAACCTCTGTTCTAAAGTGTGTTGATATTCATTGCTGGAGAGACTGCAGTAATATTCTTTGTAGTTCTATGTTAGCATCAGATATTTTGCTGGTATTTTAATTTTAATTGCATGCGTTCAAAGTCCTGGTCTGAACTTCAATTCTGTTGAAATGTTCTTAAGGCAGCCTGCAAAGCAATAGAGCAAGCAAAGAGTCAAAACATCAAGAAACTAATTATCTACACTGATAGCAAGTTCACTATTAATGGTAAGTTAATAATGTTAGTTTTCCTGATTCTTAAAGACATGCTGCATGTTTATTACATAAGGGCCACAGAATATGGGCCTGGGAAGAGGGATATATAGAAGAGAATGCATAACTTATTTCAACACTGAGGACTGCTTGGAGAAAGAATTCAGAATATTGCAGCATCTCCTGCTAACTGCATGAAATACAAGCAGAGACAAACTGTATGTTACAGTAAAGGCTGATAGAGGTAACTACAGGATTTTTGTCTTAAGGCATTTAGTATGACAGAGTCTAGAAGAAAGGTCATTTGTGTGTATTCTACTAAGGATGTACTTGGGAAAGTACTTGGAAGTTGGTGTAGTAACCCCATAGGCGTTTTCTTTTGTTCGGATTGGAGAGGCTATGTTCATACACACTCGTGAAGTCCATTAAAGTTTCTTTTCTTTATACATGTAGACTACATTTCCAAACATTCAGGCTATGTCTGTCTTCTTACTTAAGGAGTAATACAGTAAATTTCCTGGCCAGCAAGGGATGGCCAGAATGTAAAATACTGTTCTGTAGAAATCTGCCTATATGGTTCTATTCTGAAGGATTCTCTTCGGTGTGCAGAAGCCGTAAGAGAGGCGGTCATCTGTTTTTCCTCTATGCATGGATCTCTTCAATTTCTCAGAATAAATAAACGAGTAGATCTGTTCTAGCTTACTGTAGCATCAGGCAATCCTTAGCTTCAGTTTTTTGAAGTTCATGTTGTAATTTTGTGTGTAATGCATCCATAGGATTGTAGTGTTTAAATATCTGTTAGGGAAAACATGTTCTGGTAATGCAAGCAATAGTGGAAAAATACAATCCTGAAAGACAGTGGTAGAGAAACAGACAACGAATATCTTTCATCTCCAGTGTCTTTGTGTGAGAATTTGTACAGTTAATGTATTGTTAAAAGGTTCTTTACTCCATTTTAGAATCATAGAATGGTTTGGGTTGGAAGAGACCTGTAATACCATCATCATGCTGGCTTCTTTAATAGCATTTTCATGGTGATGCCCCCTTTATGTAGGTATTACAAGCTGGGTTGACAACTGGAAAACAAACGGCTGGAGGACAAGTTCAGGAAGAAGTGTAATAAATAAAGAAGATTTTGAAAGACTTGCTAATTTATCAAAAGACATAGAAATTCAGTGGGTAAGCACCTGGTTTCTTCTTATTAATGACATCTTAAACATGCTTCTTGTAAAAACTGAGAAGTATGACTGTAACTAAGAGTTTTATAGAGCATAATACTGTACATCCGTAAGTAAAACCATAAATACAGAGAAGCTGCTGTTTTCATTTAAAACAAATAAGCAACATAACTAGACTCTTGGAACCAGTATTTTATTTATTAAAATGCATGCTTGTGTTTTGTTTTCTGTCTCTTGTTACTACGTCGATGCCTGCAATAATTACTTGTAGTTCATTAGTACTGTTAGTAGATGAGATTTCTGTTCCTGAAAAACTAAGCTTAAAATGCTGCTGTCTTTTTGAGTCATAGCTGAATTTCTGGATTTGCTTTTCAGCACTCTAAAGATGTTGGTTCAGTGGTGCAACTCAATCACGTGGGTGTCTTTAAGATGGGAAAAATAAGAGGTTATAATCCCAAGTAAACCATCTCCAGTTCTCTGTACCGTAACTGTATTTTTTTTTTCCATGAAAACTGGGCTTAAAGGTCTTTAAAATACCCATTGTTAAGTTTAAAAACGTTTTGCTTTCCAGTGAAGAAGTAAAAACAATAGGAATACAGGTATTCCTAATAAAACATTTTTCTGTGACCTCAGCACTAAACATTGTAGGGGATATCTGCCCTCCCTTCCTTGTAAATTTTACTCTAATTGTGACATAAGCCCACTAATTCTGGAACTAAATCTCTTTACCATTGACTTTTTGGTTGTTAATGGTATATTTATTGGACTTCTGTCTTTACTCTGTACAAAACAGGATCAATTAGATCTTTAATGTGCACTTTTCCTATGAGAAATATATTATAGATATTCTTTCACTCATGTTGGTCTGTGTTATAGAGCTGGTGACTCAAATATAAAGGCTGACTAGAATTTTATGTAATTACTCCTATTGTCTGTTGAGAATACTGTGCAAAAATTTAAAACTAAAAGCAAAGTTCAACTGTCCTTTGGGTATTTACATTAAAAAAAAAAAAAAGTAGTGCTGTCTTGCGCACACTTCTAACAGCTGAATCAAAACTTGTTAAGACTTTTATTTTGGGAATAGTGATGTATGTATATACTTTATCATGGTAACCTCTCTGCTCCAGCATGGGGTACCCCGTGGGCTGCAGGTGGATGTCTGCTCTGTCATGGACCCATGGATCAACATGGGCTCCACCCTTGCCTTTGACAAGGACAGACTTAGGGTGGAAAGTGGTTTTGGTTGCTGACTGAAGAGTGGGCAGTTACAATACCTGGAAATCGAGAGATTCTTTTCATACCCTGTTCCTGCATCTGAAGCGAGTGCCATAACCACCAAAGCTGTTAGTGGCATAGAGGTCTCTGGCTTTCTGGGTAAAGGTTAATGTTTAAGCACTGAATACAGATAGGTTTTTCTCTCTTCTCTGAAAGTGGGAATTTTGAGTTGGAGCTATTGTCTGCATTTCGTAAAGGCTAGGCTAGGTAGTCCTTATAGCCAATTCACTACTTCCCGGAAGGATGACTTTCACAGTTTGGCAAGACTTTCCTGGAAGAAGGGAGACTGAGCATTCCTGATAAGAACATGTAAGGACTAAATGTGAGGAGGGGGCTTCTGCAGAGGTGCTGCTGTACTGTGAGTGAAAGTGTGTGGACTGATCAAATTCCATGTGTGTACCTTTTTCTTGCATATCTAACACTCCTTTTGTCCTAACAGATGCATATTCCTGGTCATGCTGGCTTCCAAGGAAATGAAGAAGCTGACAGACTAGCAAGAGAAGGAGCTAGTAAACAATGGTCCTGATGTACAGAGACTAGAGACTGTCACAGTGGGAGGGAAAGGGCCAGCATCACAGTGACAACTTGAATGGCTGCAATTGTTTCAGAGTTGGAACTTTGAAGTGTACTTCTTTCTGGCCTGAAGCATTAAATGTGTACCAACTGCACTGGAGAAAACCCTCACATTTTCTTTTATAGCATTTGGTTTTGCAGTCAAGGTTTTTGTATTTTTTGTTTAATCTTATGCAAAGTGCTTGTTTTTGCCCCATCTTACTGAAGGGCCTCAGTCAGTAGTTTTAATTGTCTTGCAGACTTCTGAATTCACTGTTAAGACAGACTTTGGAAGAAGTAATATTGAATCTTTATCTTGTGTTCTGTATTTTTATCTTAGCAAAATAAATTATTTTGTTGTACAGAGGTATATATTAACAGTCCAGAATAGTTGGGGGAGGGGACCTAACACAGAGACTTCTGTTGGTATGCTTTGGGATTCTGGCAGTAGCAGGTGGGCTCTTAACACTCGCCTGTGCCACACAGCAGCATCAGCTACAGCGCCTGAGATTTCTTTATAATTTTACTTACTTTGCAAGGCAGCATGAACAAAGTAAAAAGCCAGGTCTTTAGAGAATTTGAGTGGTGAATTTTTCACAGTTTTCACTAGCTGCTTAATGTCTAAACTCTTTCTTTCTGGCCTCCTATTTCCATTAAGTTTTTTTTTTATGCATACTGGTTCACATTAGCATTGTTGGTTCCTTTTCAGTGTTGTCCCAAAGGTGATAAATAATTGGCCATTTTATCTGAAATGGAACTAGAAGATGATCAGCTTCTCCAGATCTTCCAGATGTCAAGTGTTTGACTTCATTTTTTCCAGTCAATGATCAGATTAATGGAATGGCTAATGTGCACTTGTGCTCTTGAATTAGAGAATAATTACCAGTAATCAACATAGTTTTATTTTCTATACATATACATGGGAAGAGCAAGCAGGTTTGGTATGTTATCTTTGTCAACTTCTTTGTAAGGTACCTTCGTACTGTTGAAAAACAGGACTTCAGCTGGAGGTTGCTGATTTTGTTTTTGTGTTTGTTGATACAGAAGGGTGGAGCTGCTGATTTCTTAACAGTTCTTGTGCATTATAATATCTTTACTGAGGCAAAAAAT
Organism: Bolborhynchus lineola; assembly: GCA_025448015.1. Lineage (NCBI taxonomy): Eukaryota > Metazoa > Chordata > Aves > Psittaciformes > Psittacidae > Bolborhynchus > Bolborhynchus lineola. Next base: position 21,307 of record JAOEHX010045103.1, on the reverse strand, counting down.
AAGCTCTTACACATTTAGAGTCACGTAAATAGTGATAGAATGAGAAAACTGGCTGGCTAGTAGTTAATAAATGAATGCAGGTTTTAGATTTGTTTTCTCTCATCCAAAACTGCACAGTTAAGCTCATGTAGGGGGAAGGTAGTCTACTGATCAGCTCTTCCCCTCTGCCTCTTGTATATATGCACACAATTTTCCATCTCTGTTTATTTTAGAAGGTTGGCTTGAAGGAAGACACACCATCAACCGTGATCAGATCTGGTTGAGGAATCACAGTGTGGCCAACAACATACTGAAGGCATAGCATCTAATCATCTGCCTATCAATACATCTCCAGTTAAACATGTAGATCCTATTTACTGTATGGAAATCTCTATATTTTGAAGCAGCAGCTTTGGAAAATAAATACAGATAATGGTGGGTAAATCATAGCATCTGTGTAATACTGAATCTATTAGGTAGAATATAACAGGAAATCTAATAGGAAGGAGTTTTTGGTTAATTGATACCGATGTTTATCATTCTTGCTCTGGAAATGTAGAAGAAAACAAAGCTAAGAGGAAAGTTAGAAGATTAAGGCCAATTAAAGGATGGAAAGCAAATAGTACTTCTTAATGGGACTTGAAGAACTGCAGAGGATGGTGGCCATTAAAGTCATTCTTTCAGGGCATTTAGTGCCATGACATCCAGTGGATAGGCGTTGAACCTGGATTCCTGTGTGCTTCTAAAAATGCAGACAATATCAGAACTGGACCAGCTGTAATGTCATGAGGCTTAAATTTTACCCAGAATCAAAACCCAGTAGTGCTTATATATAAATACTGTACTTTAAAGGGGTCTATTGCCAGTTCCAAGAAATCTGGGAAATACTGGTTAAGATATTTTGGTAAGTATAAAACTCTTCATGAAGAAAAGCATTTAAGGAGGGATTATTCCAGCTGTTTCTCTACATTGTGTTATGTGTCTCTTGGTTTATTTGTCAGGTAGAACTGCAGAAGTACGCAGTCCGTAGGAGGCTGGAGGGCACTGCTGGAGTGCATCTTGTCCAGCCCAGCTCAAGCAGGTCACTGAGCAGCTCGCTCAGGATGTATCTCCATGGATAGAGACATGAGCTTCCTGGGCAGAATGCTTCTTACCACTGTTCCTGCACTGCTGCTCCCCAGTTCATTTCTTATTTTTCCATACTGTGGGGTTTCAGGGCACGTTGTTGAGGCTGAGGCCTATTGTTAACTTCAGTCAAGAGTGCTACTGACAAGGGCAGGCTGGATGTAAACACTGTTGCTGATGAACTTAGGCGTGACCTGTGCCGTAACCAGCATGTTACTCGGAGGGCTTGTGCGGGTGAGAAGCTCCTTACCCGGACAGATCTCTTTCACGGAGGCCTCTCCTCACTTCTCGCTGCTGAGCCTAAGGCCGTGCACTAAAATAAAAGCCGTATCTGCCGCACAACAGTCCCCGTTCAGCGTAGTTTCAGTTGCAAACCGTGCCCCTTTACGGCAATACCCATAGGCTGGCAGTGCGGGGCTGCACCCGGACTCTGCCCCGTCCCAGCCGGGGCGGGCCGCCCCTCCCAGCCCAACTCGGCCCAGCGGAACGGAGCCCCGGCGGCGGGATGGTGGAGGCCTGGTACATGGACGAGTCCCCGGAGGACCAGCGGGCCCCGCACCGGCTGCGGCCCAACCGCGCCGTCAGCCTGGAGGAGCTGCGCCGCCTCGGCGTGGTCTACCGCAAAGTCAGTCAGCGCCTATGGCGGTGCCGGGGCCTCACGGGCCTGCCCGCCTGCAAGGCCCGGCGCTGGCGGGGCCTCGGGTGGCCTGGAGGAGGCAGTGCCTTAGGCCAGCCCGAAGCGGGGAGCGGGGACGGCAGCTGTGGGGACAGAGCCAGGGCGGTGCTCGACCGCGGGGACTGGCAGTCGGGACTGGCCGGGTCCGTGCCAGCAGTGTCTGAGGTGGACGCTCGGTGCAGGTACCTCTGCCGGAGCTGGCGCGGCTCGTGTACCCATGGCGGCTAACTCGGCTTCTCCTGACCCTCCTGGGAGCTCGGGGTTTTCCACGTTAGTGCCCTGAATTGTGCTTTGTGTCCGAATGCCCGCTACACCCCATTCTTTCCCTTGCCTATTTTTCAGTTGGATGCTGATAACTATGAGACTGATCAGTGCCTGAAAGAGATCCGGAGAGCAGAAAACTATTCTTGGATGGATATAATAACCATACACAAAGACAAGCTTCCAAACTATGAGGAAAAGGTACGCAAGTCCTTAGGTTCGGTGGGGATTTGCACCCTGCCGGCTGCCGCTAGAGTGTGCAGCCGGCTTCTTCACACCTGCACAACCCTGAGCAGGGCCACAGGGTGAGATTTCCAGGTGTCAGACACATCCTGTGCTGAAGTCCTTAACGATAAAAAAGCAGTGCTGGTCTGATTTAAGAAATACCCCAGTGTTTTTGCTTCTGTAGATTGCCTTCAAAGGTTTCAAGGATAGTTTCCCTTGCTGTGTCATTTTGAAACTAAAATTCCTACCTGCAGAGCCCTGCCAATGTTGGCCTATCCTCAAAGAGCCTCCCAGGATGAAGGCAGGTGCTTGCCAGCTGGGCATGGGCTTTGAAGGCTCACACATCCTAATGGCTGCTTGCAAAACATGTCTTTTCAAAGTGAATGTTAACCATATGGAATCAGAGGGATGTATTCTCTGTACAAGAAGATTTTTTTACCTTGGGAAACTGGTACCTTGGCTGCTTCTCAACAACTGAATGCCAGTGGTGCCAGGCTCTCGGATGAGCCTCCTAGAAGGAGAATTCTCCTCTCAGCCTCTGCGTGCTGGCATGCTGCTCTGTCCGCAACCCAGCGTCACTTCTGTATTTTCATTGTATTTCCGTTTACCAGTTTAAGTTTGGTTTCAAATTGATGACAGAATGATTAGGTAGTAACTCAGGCTGCCTGGGCAGGCTCTAGCTGACACAAAATGAGCCATTACTGACAGGGCGTATGGACTTTTGCTCCTCTTGCAATGCTGGGTATTGGCTCAGGAACACTGGCACTAGTGTGGCAAAGTAGCATCCAGACCTCAGCAGGTGATGGTGTCTGGTGATCGCACTAACCTGCTCAGGTCTCTGTTAATTAAATGTTTAAAGCACAGTTTTGTTCAATACTGTGAAATTTACAAAGAATTCACCATTCCAGATACAAAGAATTCATCATTCCAGAAAAAAGCAGAACATTGTTGCTGTTACCTGGTGGGGAGAGAGCCTGGAGCTGGGGCTTGCTGTGTGTGGACAGGCATGACATGCTGCTTACATCAGATTGCCAAGTTTGGCAGTAACTGCATTTTCACACACAGCTATAGTAGCTTGTAAGACTGATTCAGCCCTACACCAGTGTAAAAGAGGAGGATAACCTGTAACTCTGTTTTGTTTTTGCATGTTGGGGAAAAAAAGGCACAAAATGATCAAAATGAACAACTGTGAGGACCAAATCCTGCAGTGGGAAAGTCTACCCATCTCTCTCTCAAACGGATGTGAGCTTTACTGTTATTCAGGGACTGCTTATGTGCAGCTATAGCTGCCGCTTCTTGTCTGAGAAATTCCTGTGTTCCAAAGGGAATGTAGCACCTTGCTTAGAAGTGTCCTGAGACAGGGTCTGGCTGGCTGGATTCACCCTTTTAACCATTATGGTCTCATCTGTTAATCACTGTGCAGTTACCCTTTGAAAGCCTTTGTCAGCTTTGTTACATGTTTCTACCAAATTTCTTTGCAGTTTTTCTGTGTTCAGCAGTTTTAAGAGACTTGCTATTCCTAGATAAAAACATTTTATGAAGAGCATTTACACCTAGACGATGAAATCCGCTACATCTTAGATGGATCTGGCTACTTTGATGTTCGAGACAAGGATGACAAATGGATCCGGATTTCCATGGAGAAAGGAGACATGATAACCCTCCCTGCTGGCATATATCACCGATTTACACTGGATGAGAGCGTATGTTGTTATAGATTACTGTAAATTTTGATGACAAATCATGTGAGTAGATACCATATTAGTAACTACATGCCCTGAGACTTGCAGTTCATTAGCAAAACATATTAAATATGAAGTAGGAATATGAAAAATACTAAATAATTCACAGCATCTGAACCTTTCATCTCCAGATCAGAAATCCAGCTTCCTCTTGTCAGCTGTAACTGCAAGTCATTGCCACGTGATATCCATAGCATATCTTAATGTGGCAGCAGTGTGAGAGCCAAACCTATGCCTGTCCCTCTTCCAGTTGCCCCTGCTGACAGTGGACATGGTGTAGATGGATGCTTCTGTGTTGCCTTGTGTATCTTCATGAGGATAGACTCAGTATATCTGTGTCCAGCAGTGGTGTTTTGATAAGTGCTAAATTCACCTTCAGGTAAAGAAGGATTTAAGTGTCTGCTACTTGCAGCTAGCATGTGCCAGGCTGGATGCTGTCTTCACAGGAGATGACCTGCTTTCAGAGGGTATTTTTGGCAATGGGACTGTGAGATTGGCACATGAAGTCCTGATCTGTGTGTCTGTCGCTGCAGGCTTTTACAAATATGTTTGTAACTGCAGCTTTATCCCTGGAAAAAGCGTGCTGTCTCCTGTGTGGCAAAACCCCATCTCTGGCATAGTCTTGAGAGTGGTATAATTTTGAATCAGCCGTCCAGTCAGCAGCTATCATATATGTAAAAAAGGGAGAAGCCGCCTTTGTGAAAAACCTGGCTTATCCTCTCTGCATTTTCTGCTTCGCAGTGAATCAGCTACAATTGCTAGTTTAAGACTTCTCCATTACTTAGACAAGATGTCAGGGGTTATGGATTGAATGCAGAAGTCTTAAATGTTTGTCCACTTCAGGAAATTTGGTCCAAAAGTGGCTTCAAAGTAAATTCTTCAGGTGCTACTACACCCTTGCTATTTTGCAGCTAAGTTCTTTAGCTACCTAACTTTATTCTTGACATTGCTGAGCACCTGGGTGCAAGATAAGTGCTTAAGAGTGTTTACGAAGTAGGTAGGGTATAAATCTGTAGCATAGTGGACAGGAGAGGAGAGTTCCCCATAACTCAGTAATTGGAGTGCTTCTGTAGGACATAAAATCCCATTTTCTGCTGCCACAGCTGTACCTTGCACCTGGTATAATTTTGGTTAGCTGGTGGCAGGGGCTGTTGCTTTTCCTGTTGGAATCTGGAGACTTTTCCCTTCCTGAAGCATTATTTTTTGGCTAGTTTATGCACTCCCCATTCAGCTTTTATGGCTCTCATTTTGAAGCTTCTGGTATTCCTCCAAAGCATTGAGTAGCCATCTTGGGTATTCTGATTGCTGTTGTTTAACTAAGCAAGTGGCATTTAGATGCTGCATTACTCAGTATTGTGGATCCAGTGCAAAAGGTTTGCATAAGACAGCAGTTTTAGGTTTGGTTTTGGTTTTGTTTTTTTTTTTTTGAAACAGGGAGAAATAGCATCTCTGCCTAACCTGGAGGAACATACTGTGACATAGAGTTTGCACTGCATAGGTGCAAAATCTCCCAGGGCAGTAGCTGGGGGCAGGAACAGCACTGGAGTGCTGTAGTTTTCTGGAACATGTGAAGCTTTCAGTCCATCTTGAGATGGTTTCAGAAATTTCTATAGAATTGCAGATGAAACATTAACTTCAGAGTGAAGATACCATGGAAAGGAGCTCTTAAAATACTTCTTGTTCTTTGACAGAACTACATCAAGGCAATGAGGCTGTTCGTTGGAGAACCTGTCTGGACACCATACAACAGGCCGGCTGATGATTTACCTGCTCGGAAACAGTATATGAAGTTTTTGGCTGAAGAAGCACAGTAACAGTGTCTGAGATCTGTCAGGTGGAACAGCCTGCAGCCCTGTCAGAATAAATGTGATTGGTGGCTCTTCACTGATCAGATTTTTTCTACTTTACGTGTACAATTGGAATCACAGAATTACAGAAAATAATCAGATTGAAAGGTCATTTGGAGGTTTTCAAGTCCAACCCCCTGTGAAGTACCAGGCCAACTTTAAAGCTAGACCAAGCTAAAGACAATGAGGTTTGGAAACCTCCTGTGATGGAGGTTCCAAAGCCTGTCTGGGTACTCATTCCAGTGTTTAGCTGCTCTTGTGAGTGAACATTTTTTCTTTGTGTCCACTTCCCTGGTTGCAGTTTGGAGATGTTGTCTCTGGCTCTTTCATGGAATGCTTGAGAAGATTGTGACTCTTGTCTTCTCCACAGTCCCTCCTCCAGTGGGAAGTGAGTTAGGTTTCCTCTGGCTTCTCCAGGCGAAACAAACCAGCGCCCTTAGCTGGCCATTTTTCTGCTATGGAAGTTGTTCAACACATTTTGCCCTAGCTTTGACTACAAAGGAAAATCATTTGTAACCACCTGACAGTTAGACTTGAACCACTGACCATTTTGAGCCTGATGGTCCAGATTTTTTTCATCCACCTAGTAGTTTATACCCTCCGTCTGGCCACAGGGCTTCTGTGGGACACACTGTAGGAAACCTTACTGTGGTCAAGGTGAATGACATCTGCTGTTTCCCTTCTGCTACAGCACCAGCCATTGCCTCAGGTGGCAGTCACAATAGGCCAGCAGAATGTGCCCTTGGTAAATTGGCACTGGCTGGTTGCTCCCGGTCACCTGCTGTTTCATGTACCTTGAACAGCTTCTGGAACAGCTTACGCAGTAATTTCTTGGGGACTGAAGTGAGGCTGCCCAGCCTGTAGTTCCACAGGTCTTTCTTCCCTTTTGAAGATGGCTGTATCATTTGCCTTCTTCCACTCAAAAGGGTTTTCCTGATCTCTGTGACCTTTCAAGGATGCCAGTGGCCTCTGACATTAGGTAGTTGCATTTACACTTGCTCAGGAATACATTTTCTAACCTTTTCTTTTTTTTTTTTTTTTCCTTGATATCTGTGGCAGGTAGAATTGGGAGAGGTGGGCTACATTAATATTCATTCTGCTCTGAATCCATGCTAATGAACTACGTAGGATTGTGGTTTTAATTAAAGAAAATAAAGCCTGCTTCATTCTTGTCTAAGAATGTTCATAAGAGACATTTGCATAATCAGCAGTTTCGTATGCAGCTTCCCATGTTCTGCCCTGGTACATAAAGCTGTGGCTTTCTCTCAGCACAATGTAGCAATTGGCTCTTGTGAGCAATTAATAAAATTACTTTGACTTGGATATTAATAAAATTACTTTGACAGGTTTTTTTGCTTGTATGGGTTTGGGTTTTTTGTTTGGTTGGTGTTTTCTTGTGCTGACATGAAGGACACATTAAACAACAGTGAAACTGTAATTTCTAATCACCTTTTATTCTTTGTGCTGCTACTGACTTCTGTAAAGTGGGACAGATCACTCACTGTGTGCCTCAGTTTCTTTAGCTGTAAGATGGAGAAGGGTAGACTTAGACACGCTGGTCTGGTTCTCAGTAAATGCCATGTAGTCACATAGGACGTGTAGCTCCTCAGCAATGGGCACTGAAGCATTTTGGTATGAATTTGCTCTTTACAGTGATGAATTACTTTATAATGACAAAAGTACTGCTTGCACCAGCTCTCCATGGGTGATGGGAGCACAGGCTCTGTGCTCTCTGCAGCCTGTGTGCCCATTTCAGCCAGATACGATACAAGCTCCTGCTTTGCAGTTCCTGAATAAGCATGATTCTAGAATGAAGTTGAAACTTGGGCTTACGTGAATTTTCCTAATGTAGCAAACATTAGGAAATAGGGTAGAAAACTGCTGTCCCACTATTCCTCCCTAGGGACGTGCAGGCAGCCAGTCTTCAGCAGGCAACGTATTTTCTCAGTGTCAGTGTTACTTTTAACCAGTGTTTCTGAAAACTAGAGTTGCAATTTTGAAGTGAAATTATACCAGTTTTTATCTTTAAAGTTGGAAAAGGCGATAAAAAATGCACATTTCCTGCCTGAGGGTCTCGGGTGGCGAGCTGTACAAGCTGCAGTGGGGCACAGCTGCCCATCCTGCCAATGGAGGCTCAATTTGTGGAACAAGCACAACCCATGCCTGCAGTATGCAAGCTGTGTTCAGCATGTGCTGGCTTTTGTGCAGTGATAAGCCTGGCTGAAGTGTCAGTGTTGGTAGCAGATACGGCATTTGACTGTAGTCAGCCACACATCAGGTGGGCTTGCACAGGCGCTGTGCTGTATCCTGTGCTTCATTGGTTCAGGGATTTGCGTGCTACTTGTCTGGAAGCAGCACTCAAGTGTCATCTTGTGCAGCACACTGCAGCATCCTGGTCCCAGGATAAACTGTGGGGATTTTTCAAGGTACAGCTACAGGAATAAATGTCAGTTAGTGCCTGCAGCAAATTTTATTCCTTTGACTTATATGCCACAGAAAATTGTGTTTTCAAATGTAAAGTACAATGACCGCTTCCTCCTGGTGCTGGTATCAGTCCCTGGTATCCAATCTAATTCATCTTCCTCCTGCTTTTGGTTGTTTGTTTTTTTTAACAGAAGTCAGCATGAGACTGTTCATTCCTCCTGTGGGCCTTTCAATTTTGTTCTCTCTCTGCAAAAGGAGAAATGGAAGCAGTAGCGTGGGCTCTCAGGAACCCCTGTTTACAGCAGAGCCAGCTCATAACAGACTGGAGGGCGACTGGGACGAGAGAGCAGGTAACACACTCTCCTCAGGAGAGATTTGCAGTCTGGAGGCAGTGATGAGGGATGGACAGTAAAGTGGCTGCTCACAGCAATTGCTTTCAGCAGCTTGCTGATGTAGGATGTGACCTGGGAAGCAGGACTGAGCCACCTTGTTTTGTTGCCTCTCTGGAGGAATATATACACCAGGTACAGCTCCCATCTCCTGGCTGTCAAGGATAACACATGATCACCCTGCTGAAGATCGTTCATCATTTTCACAGCACAATGCATTCTGCTGCAGGGAGGTGGTGAGGGCTGTGGGGGTCTTGCTGTCAATGCTTTTGAGTCTGTGCCCTTTCGTGCTGTAAGTGTCTTTGAAAAGGTGAAAGCTTTACTCTCTGAAGGTGAGTTTTTTTTTTTTGTCAGCCAGGAAAAAAGCAATTTGGGGCTGGTATAAAGATTCCACACCTGTGAAGAGATTACATGGGAGATTACACTGAGAGGAAACAGCTGGGCAGAAAAAAAACATTAATATTGATAGAAAATGCTCCAGAGAATGGAGAGAAGGGAGGGAGAACATGCTGTTCCTGTAGATGAAAAACACAGTGTATTTTCATGGTGATTATATGTGTTTGGGTTTCTCTTTTCTTTTTTTCCCCCCACATATTGAAAAATGCACAGTGAGATGGATTTTTGGTCCAAACCCATGAGTGTTTTACTGCAGCTCCTGGAAAATCTTGGTGCATTGATGTTGTATGAAAACTTATGTAAGAGGTTCCAGCAATATCGTGTTGGCAGCATTAACTCTGGCAAGGGAAGTATTTCAACACCTCTGGGATTAGAGATTAAGAAAAATGGTAGGAGAAATGGTACTGAATTGAGGGGTTTGAAGACAGGTTTTTTGGTACCTGTGTATTATTTTCTGCTTTAATCCAATTTGGTACCTATGCATTATTTCCCACTTTAATCCAAGCTTTTCCCATGTGCCATATACCCCCATTTCCCATGACCATGTTGAGGGAGCTTTTTTGTGAATGGACTTGGGGCAAACTGTCAGTGGCTTTTGGGATTTTTAATAAATTAGGTGGGTAAACATGTAGCTGCAGGGTCTCTGATGCGGCCCTCCCTTGTTGTATGTCCTGGGGCAAGTGCCTTTGGATGGATATATTGGTGCAAAAGCATTTCACAACCAGTTGGCAGTTAACTGTTAATTACCAGGCACTATCCACTATCCACACCAGGCACTTAGGGGTGCCTACAAAGGGGTGAAGGGAAATGCTGCTGTGACGGGTGTCTCACCCAGGCGGCCCAAATCAGGGGCTGTGCTGCTTCCCAGCAGCTGCAGGAGCTGGCAGGTGCTTGGCCTGGTTGCTGAGCTTGACAAATACAAGATGTTCACGCACTCAGAGCATCAGGTCCCACTGGCAGAACAAGCACTTTGCCTGCCTGGTTCCTGACACCAGGATCTGGCTTGAACCTAGGAACTTATGAGAAGGGACAGTTTTCTGACAAAGGCCCCCATTTAATATCAGCTGGCAGACACCATCATGCATAAAGAATGAGGTGGAATCTGAGCACTGCTTTGAAGAATATCTCTAGTAGCCAAATAATGGATTTAGATATCTGGCCAGGCAGAGGCTGTGGGCCTGACTTGTGCTATGCTCAAAAATTACATCATCGATTTGGGAATCTTCACTGTGAAAATGATAAGAGATTCTCAGATTCTCTCCCCTCTTCCCAAAATAAGGTTACTGCCACTTGTCTTTTATCTCCTGAAGCCAGATAAAGTTATCAACTCATTGTGGGATGAATCAGTGCTACAATTTAAATGTTTCTGTCTTAGAGATCCAGATTTGCTCTGGTTTGCTGCATTCATTGTGATTTTTACAGCTTAATTCCCAAGACATTTCAGGTGTTTGCAAAAAGGTGCTCTGCTATACCTGCAACTTGAAAGACCTGCTTTTCATGAGTCACTAGCTCATGTTTTCTAATAACTGTGTAAGTACCCAGATAAGACAGGGAAGCAGAACTCAAAGCCCCCAGATAAACGGGGAAAGATTCAGCAGTCAAAGGGCTGTGGATCTCTCTCAATGCTGGCTTCCCCTGCTGCAGTTCTCTGGGATTCTTGTGCTAACTTTTAAAAGTGCCACTTCATTTCTTCATTGCTTCTGTGCTGCTTCTCAGGGTACCGATCAGTCACTATTGTGCCTGTCAATGAGCTGCACTGGCTGGTAGGAAATAGGGCTAGGTGTGCTCCAGGACTGCCGCTGGTGGCAGACATGGCCTTGAGCAACCAAATCAAGCTCTGGGTTCTGGTTTCCCCTGTGATCACAGGCATTTGAGCCTGGAGAATGTGATTTGGGTCCACCCTCAGGCTTCTTTTTTTTTTCCCAAATTATTCAGGCAACTTAAAGCTGACCCACGGCTATTCATGGAAAGAGCCAAGCTGTTCTGGGTGATACCGTGACAAGGGGACACCAAGTGGTGGCCAGGTTATGCATGGACTGCTGAAGCTGGGGCTCAGTAGTTCTGCCGCCTGCCACTGGAGTGTGTGCCAGCACCTGAAGTAGTTACTCACACCTTGCACTGGAGTTTTTACTAAACGGCTCTAGTAATTCTGCTCTGCATCCTTTCACTTCAATATTTGCAGTTTAGCATGTCAATTTTGACATTTCTTCAAAGCCAGAGAGGAGCCTTCTCCCTCCTTCCTTCTTTCCCTGCCTCTGACAAGCAATATCCATTTTTTTTCTTGTTTCCATTTGGTGCTACTGAGCTGCTGTTCAAATGCTAAAAACTCTGTGCATGTTCCTACATTGTAAAGTACCTCACTGGTGAAACACATTTTTCCCCAATGTTTTATTAAGTGGGCAGAAAGCAGGGTGGAGCAGGGGTGGATGGCCAGATTCCTTAGAACTTGTGCTATAGGTATGGGCTAATGGATAAAACCCATCTTGTTGTAACATCTCTAGTTTCCCTGGCCTCTGCCCAGGACAGCAGCAATCTAGGCTGGTACTTGAGCTGCCTTATAGAGGTTGACTCTGGTTGCTGTTGTTCTGCTTATGTGGAATACATTTAAACCTGTATTAGATGCTTTGGGCCTGTTTTCACACATTACTTGATTGCAAGTTTAAGCAGAGAGGGAACGTATTTTTCTCACCAGTGAAATACAACAGGGTATGGGAGTACCACACATCTTGCAATTTCCATTTGGATGGCTGCAATGCATGTGGTGGATTAAGTGCACCTGACACGAGTAAGACAGTGTAACTCAGCTATGGACACAGACTGCACCCGTTATTCCTCTCTCCAAATTGATTTGGAAAACAGCTGCAGCAAAGGCTCTGGAGGAGGATTGCCTGTCTACCACCTCTCAGGCCACTGCAGTGCAGCAAACCTGCCAGCCTACCCAGGCAGGGGGTAATTCCCAGCACATCCCTGGGTTGAAGGCTTCATCCTCAGGATGAAGATGAATCTGCAGAGGGTGTCTGCTGGCTTGGTGAGTTTCTGCACTGGGTCAGCGAGCTCACGCAGCTCTTGTTGACACGAAGGACAGGGTAGGTGGAGGAGTGATTGTTTCCAGGACACTGGCTGAGGTCCAGTGTGCAGTCTCAGGCACATCTGCACATGCCTTATAGGGAACATTTAATGGGTCCAGTCCAAACACTGAGGCACTGGGAAAATATAAATGACCAGCTGGTGACGGGGTGCCATTATCACCTGAACAGCAGTTGGATGCTAGAAATGGCAGATAGCTGCTAAAGTCCTTTTGAGGATCAGGGTCTCTGTGCATAATGTAATTATCTGAATGTCTGAAGTACAGCTTCTTTGCTCCTCTTTTAATAGAAAAGGAAATTAAAATGCAAAACTTCTGTTAAGGCACATTAAGCTTTAAGACTTGAATACAACAATCAGCTCATTCAGGCTATACTTCCACAGCTCTTCTCACTTAGCCAGATGACACATGCATGCTGTGTTTCAGAACTGAGCTCTGCCCTCATTTACACCAGGCACCCTCATTAAATTCAGAGGAATTCATTGAATTTAACAGGATTGCCTGGTGTAATTAATGTTTTGAGGACAAATTTTGTCCTTAGCTTTAATGCTTTAACACCATATACAGCATTCAGATGTGCAACTGGCTGAATATAGGGAAGTCAAACACTTAACTTGTACGTATGTTAAATCCAAACCATAAAGTGACACTGACACCTCTTTCTTGCGTTTTATAAACAGTTAACAATTTGCATACATCCAGCAGTGATAATATGCCTTTGCATTTAAATTTTAATTATTCTGCAAGTCTACCAGGATGTCACTTGTTTAATGGCTCACTGAGCTTAGAGGTCACCCAGTCCAAGTCTCCTCTGAGGCTGTTTTTATCCAAGTAAAAGCTTCTACTAACAAGAGCACAGCAAGCATACCGAAGTGAGACCTATGCAGTAATACGTATGAATTAGAATTTAGAGAAACTTGGAGAACAGGGGATTATGTTTTCAGTGTTTCTTCTTCAATGGTTATTTGACTGACTGGGATCATAAATTCTTTTTCTCTGCTGCTCAGAACACAGGCTGCCATTTACACGTGCAGTGAGTATAGGGTACTGCTGAATTCAAAAAGGAAGCATTTTACTCCTCGATTATAAAGCAGCAAGTGGCTTCAGCTTGAAGCTGATGATGGATCATGCTACTTCCACTTAGAACTGGAAAAGACAAATCAAGCTTTCTGGTAGTATAGCAATCTAACACATCACCTGACCTTCAGCTAAGTGCATGGGAATCTCTATTATATTAATTTACATGTCATTGTAAATTTTAACTGGAATCAAAGAATCACAGACAGGTCTGGGTTGGAATGGACCTTAAAGATCATTTCGTTCCAATCCCCCCGCCATGGGCAGGGACACCTTCCACTAGACCAGGTTGCTCAAAGCCCTGTCCAACCTGGCCTTGAACACTGCCAGGGATGGGGCAGCCAGGGGCAACTTCTTGGGGCAACCTGTGCTGGTGCCTCACCGCCCTCATAGTAAAGAATTTCTTCCTAGTATCTAATCGAAATCTCTCTTCTGTCAGTTTTAAAGCCATTGTCCCTTGTCCTGTCACTACATGCTCTGGTAAATTGTTCAGTGCTCTCACTCTTTGAAAACAGTGGTGGTTACATACCAGAATTTCTTTCTATCTATCTCACCATGCCCAAGAAAAGTGACCTTCAGATTACTTGTAACACAAGTACTTAGTACTTAAGTACAAGAACAGTACTTAGCATACTAGGTAAGATTAACAGTTGTGACAAACTGAAAACTACTCTGATTTCAACTCAGTCGTGACAATGTAAACTTGAGAATTTGTCCAGTTACTCTTAAAACCTTGTTGTAGCAGTATTTAAAATAAAACCCCATAAAGAGCAATGCAGAAGTAACTACCATTATTTTACTGTATTTTAGTCCTCACTGACGATATATAAATGATGTCTAAGCCCAACTGAAGTAAGTGGTGCAGAATTTGTATTTTTGAGTTCAGTAGTGGTACCTTAGGACAAGTCTACCCAACTGCTGCACAAGTTTAATTCAGATCTAGCTGTGGAATGTAGAGGCCAAGCCAGTAACAGGAGTACCAACTGGTTTAACTTTTTTCAGTTGACTGGTACATAAGCAGCCATTGTTTCTGTGTACAAGCATGACCTGTAAACCATGTATATCCCATAAAAATGGGACAAATTCTGTGTGTGTATAAGCTGTAGGTTTATGCCTTTCGAGGTTACCAGTATTTTTAAGGCATCCTCATTTTTTCACATGCCCAGCTTGCAGCAGTTTTCAAATGACCTGTTTTTTTTGAAGACAGCTGTTTGGCCCCTGTAAAGTAACTCCAGTTGGACAAACATAAAAATGAATTATTAGTTACTTAAAAATATGGGTGGGGGTATTTAAAGACAGTGAGAATTAACTAATGGATGTGGTATAAAAAATGAAGTAAGGTAAAAGAACTGTCCCATAGTGGTGGTTTATGACAAGAAGCTACTCCAATTGTTAAACATTACATTTGTCTCAAAACAATAAAACACCCCAGTGAACAGATGTGTATGTTCATGTGCAAGGAATGGGAGCATCTGGATTGAATCTACAATATAGCTGAAGGGAGAAATGTGGGCAGAGATGTGAAACTCACTGATACCGCAGCGGTATTGTGATTCCAAAAACATGTGTTCCAAGGGATGCCAGAATCACTGTATGCTGGTATTGTCCCATCAGCAGTATCTTCCTTGTGTCCTGCTCTGCATCTTCCCATTTACTTCCACTTTGCATGGCCAAAACCTTAGATACCACTGCCTCAGTTTCCCCATCCTCTTCCTGGGAAATGCTTTCCGCACTGTGTTTTCATTTGATAAGAGGAGGGGAACTGAGCTGAAATGGGATGAGTATCTGCTCTGCACTGAGAGGAATCCACAGACTCTAGGGTAGGCATGAAGAAGACAGTACAGTAAGAGCTGAAGTACACATGCACAAGTTATAGGAACCTTAGTACAACGTGTGGCATCTGCTGGTGACAGTCAAGTGGAGATGTGGGACGGAGTGGGAGAGAGGAAAAAAGTACTGAAGCAAACATTAGTTTGGGAATACAGAAATCCTTCAACTCCCACTCACAGCTTTCCAGAATGCTTTAATCTGAAAGATCTGAAAGATAACAACACCAAGCAAGTGCAGGGAGCCCACTTAGTATCATTCAGATGCTATAGTCCCTCCTAATGTGGGAAATTCATACCATGGGGACTGTGTGATTCCCTCACATGCCATCTGGATGTGGCGTGATGACTATCAAGCAATCTCTGCTAAGAGCAGTGGACATACAAAGGTGCAATACCCAACAGTCTGATGGAGCTAAATGAGACACATGCAGTAGGAGCAAGTGAAAAGAAGTGCACTCAGAATTCATTTCTACAACACATACTGATGCTCTCTCAATAACTCTTAGCTAATGAAATTAGCTCATGTGATTTGCTAATTACTGAAAAACTGTAACAACCTTCAAGACAACATAAGGTCAAATTCATTTTTTCATATAAAAAGAATATGGGTAGTTGACTTGTACGTAAGACTTGTAGGGATGGAGTTGGCTCTGGGTCAACACAAAGTCTTCACAATGATATGACTGTCAGAGACGACAAACTCAGTAGTAATGCCATTGAATACTCATAATTGAACAGATTTTATTTCACATTTACACACTAGCAAGAGTATATACAATTTAAAAAAATCAGCCTTGCTGGAAAATTTAGTTGGAAATGATCTACCCTAACTTGAGACACTGAGTATTAAAGCTATCACCCTCTTTGATAGCTACAGCCTCCAAAAGTGCCTGCTTCTTCTGCATACTGCGGGATGACTCCAGTTCATACATTGTTGTCAGGTTGAAGAGAACACTCTCATGTAGGTAATGTTTAGGGTCCTGCTGAACCATTCCTTCCAACTGCCGGAGGGAATCCTTCAGTCTTCCCAGATAAAGAAGACAAACGGCAGCATTGTTATTAGCCTAGAAAAAGAATACATTGTAAACAAATAAATGTGTGTGTGTATATGTATGTATTTACAAGTGATGAGAGAGAAGGGAAAAAAGAAGTCTAGTGTCTGGAGTTAGAGCAGAAGTGCTAAGAATTACTGTTTTGTGTGTGCGTGTGCACAAGTAACTAAAATACATTCTCAATCATATAAGATTGTCTCAAGATTTATCCTGTGCCAGAAGGACCTGCTGACTTTTAAGAGTTTAAACTCTAGAAAACAGAGTCTAAAATGAAATATAAATAGGACAGGACATTAGTCAGTTAATTCTGGAAGTCGACTGAAATGGATTTCAGGCACTGCATGAGCCTCTGCACACTGTCTTTTTCATATTTTTTTTTAATGACTTCACTATATCTTCACAAGTGGGGATTTTTTTTTTTTCTCTCTGGCTTACATATAGGAAGGAATTATCCTATCACAAAGGCATCTACAACTGACTTTTTGTAAATTCAGCAGATAGGGCAGTCTAAATACATCATAAATGACCAAGTCAGGCTCCATTTTCTCTTCCACACAAAACAGGTTTTATGAGTTACTGAAAGATTCCATCAATACAGTCATACAAGGTTTTTAGCTGCAGAAACAATGTCACTTTCTGAAAGCTGCAGATAAGGGAAGAACACAGGCTTTAAAAAACCCCACCTTTTCTCTTCCTTTAGGAAAACTTACTGCTCTTGTGCATGTTTCAATAGGTACTGTTTTACAGCCTGCAAAATGATGATATTCATGTGCTGCCTAAACTCAGACCCCTCAGTTTTTAAAGGGCCTTGGACCAGGCTACTGGGGGTAAGCTGTCTCACTTCTTAGGAACATGCTTCCATGACCATGCTGCCAAATGTAGAAAACCCAGAAGTAAATAAAGAGCTCTTCTTTGATATCCTCTTGTAATGGGAATCCAAGGCCCTGATACACAATGGGTTAAAAATGCCACGTTTAAAATTACAGTATCCCTTCAATGTTGTGTGAAAAGTTAACCGGATATACGTTGGCAGCTGCCATTTCTTTTCCTGACATGCATGTCTATGCTAAAAACAGCAAATGCGAAGAGAAGTGCTTTTGCAAAGATCCCACTAAACCTAATGCCTTGTGATCTTTACATGCATGTCTAAGTATTCATGCCCTTCATATAGACTGGTTCTTCATTTCCCATCCCTTTTGTATCTTATGTATGCTGAAAACCCTTCGGCACACATGCCACATCCAATTTTTCTATAAAGCTCTGAGCATACTCTGGATACTAATTAAATCCACATATAAAGCATTATGAGAATAACTGAGGTGTTCATTATAAATGCAGCAATTTGGAGATTTACCACAGCATTTGATGAGTCGATCCTTAAAATTTCTGTGAAAAATCGATGAGCTTCTGCAAAATTATTCTGACCAAGGTGGAGAAATGCTCTGGAAAGTAAGTGACATATGAATGAGTCCCCCTCAGAAACCCAAGGTGATAAGCTATTTTAAAAAGAATGGACACCATTTTTTATTTTCCTTCTTATAGATGTGAGAGTTTCTGACATTTGCTCTTCATGGTGTAATTACAACCAGCAAGGAGACACTGATTTACAGACAAATGGAATGACAACTTGGATCATTTGGCTATTATATATTCTGCCTACCAAAGCAACTGTCTTCTCCATATTTTTATTCATTTAAATGCGGATAATCTCTTCCTGGAATTATTTCTCTTCATTAAATTAGCCACGCTATGTAATTTTCAGAGTACTTTTGAACAGTATTTTCCAAATATATTAAGCCCATGTGCTAACCATTACAAACTGGGTCCCCCATCATGCAGCTTGATTTACTGCAATGTATTCCAGTATTTGAAACTACCAGGCAGTAACTTTACCAGCAGATCTGATTGCAGAATAAAGGATCAAAACAGCTTCTCCTCTCCTAAAAGTTATTTATGCAAATGTATATTGAAAAAGCAGAGTGAAAATATGCAATGCCTGGAAG
Organism: Bolborhynchus lineola; assembly: GCA_025448015.1. Taxonomy (NCBI): domain Eukaryota; kingdom Metazoa; phylum Chordata; class Aves; order Psittaciformes; family Psittacidae; genus Bolborhynchus; species Bolborhynchus lineola. The sequence goes on along the minus strand of JAOEHX010045103.1, from coordinate 3,197 downwards.
AATACGAAAAAGCTTTGTAAAATCAACTGAAGGATTACAATTTCAATCCAGGATAATATGTCTGTACCAAGTGATACAGATCTCCTGGGTCTAAATGCCACTCAGTGTCACTTATGACAGATGTAGTTACATAAAAGAGAAAAGGAACGGGACCGTCTCAAGGGTAGTTTAATGTTCACAATGCATACTTCGCAAAACTGTATTTTAAATTTTAAATTTAGCTATTATCTACCTGTTCATTAAAACCATAATTTGGCTCTGTAGTCCATCCAATTTGTGAGTCACTTTCTCAACGTCTTGAAAATACTTTTCTGCAGTTTTTATGTCTCCAATCTAGACAGTAAAATCACAAGAAAGTTAACACAATAAGAAGAGATCCAGCCTGATTATATCTTTAACAAAATATAAGAACAAGAAAACACATCAGAGTCCATTATATAGTTGTCTGGCACCAAGCTGATTGGGTAACATCTGTTACCAAACAAGGTATTTGAAGAACCACATTAAGGTCATGGAAAAAGAACACCAGAAGTTTTATTTAAGGCAGTGTTTCTCAGCTGTGGTTGTGGAGCATTCATGGACTGTATGGCAGGGGTGCCCCACCTCCTCATTTAGCTCTTTTGTCGTAATTGACTCCAGAGTTCCTAAAATTAGCACAAAATGAGAAAAGGTCAGAATTACTTCCAGGGAGTATGGGTGTTATTCTGCAGGAAGTGGAAGACAGACCCTGCCCACAGGCAGAAGCTATCAAAAAGGCAAGAGAACTGCAACACAGTAGCCTGCTAGCTGCCATAGGACCCATACTCAGTTAACTCACAGCTGGTCATAGCCAGGGACCACAGGATGACCTCAGAGCATCACACTAAAACATGTTGCAAACAACCCCAATGCAATGGGCCACTGGGGGTACTGGGAAGTCACTCCATTTGCAGATTGAAAAATACTGGAGGCATGGATTATGCAGGCTGAAGAAATGAGGGATCTGAACATTGGCATAAAGAGGAACAGACTTCATGGGGAACAGGAAAGGGGATTCCAAGAAAGCACCGGATATTTCACCTAAGGGTATGTCACATACATTGCTATTGGAGATGAAAAAGCTCCCAACACAAACATGTGAAGAAGGCGCTTTGATAAATAAGTTAGCAGTGTGCGTTTCACAGAAGGATATACTCCTACTTTTGGCATGGTTTCACAATGCAGTGCCTAATTTCAGGTTGGAGAGATGGAAAGAGAAGAAAACTTACTACTGGGTAAAATAAATCTGTCAAAAGAAGTAAGACTAATCTAGTTCAGGAGCATAAAACCATGGAAACCAGGCAGCCCTCACTGGGGAGATTCAAGGGGTTCTTATGTGAACACCTATTTAAGAACAGGACATTACCAAAAACATTTGTGACAAATGTGTTAAAAATGTCCTTAATGCGCTCAGATGGTGAATTCCAGCCTCCCTGCAAAACTTATTCCAGAGTTCTTAAATTACCTCAGTACTGGAAAAATACACCCTAAGTCTATCTTGTTTCATTTTTTACCTCAACTTTTTGTCCCGTCCATAGCAGTTCAGGGATAACAGTCCAAGTCCTCTTTTTTTAACAGTCTCTTACAAACCTGAAGATTTTCATTACGCTTTCTCCTATGTTTTTAATTCTAGAATAAGAATCAATTTTCAGTGTCTCACAGTTGATGCTTTCTGCATTCCCTCATAATCCTTGCTGTTATCTTAACACTTTCCTGTTACTTCACATCCTTCCAAATGCCCGCGTAACAGGTCATGACACTCCAACTGATCTCTTGCCATCAGTGAGAATGGAAAAATTACCTTATGTTTCATATTTGAATATGAAGTTTGCTTTTATGCCACAGTATTCTGGAGTCCGGTTTGTTTACTCATGTGTAGTTTGCTTACCCTTAGGCTGATTCCTTTCCACAGAACAGTGCCTTCTTGTTGTTTCCTATTTTGTATTTCTGTATCGCTCCTCGTCTTTGTAGTATTTTGTCTTTGCTACTTGAATCACAGCCAATTTAACATTTCAGTTTCTCAACTTCTCAAGATTAATTTGCATTCTGATCCTGCCCTTCATAGTGTCTGCACCATTTGTACATTTTACAAGCATGCATCTAATTTCATCAAATGATGACCTAACCAAAAAAATACAAACACTGCAACCCCTGAAGAGAACTTGTGGAAGAGATCATGTAGCAAGTTCTTCTAGTCTACCAGTAGATGACTTTCCAAGTACACTTTTCAGACACAGCAAACATCCATCTTGAAGTTTCATCTAGATTTCTTCCCAATACGCTTATGTATCACAACAGCAGTGACTGCACTCAAAGATGCCTTCAGACACTTGTCCTCATGGGGAACTTCAACCACCCTGATATCTGTTGGAGGGATGGTACAGCCCATGAGATGGTTGAGTTCGAGACCCTCAGGACAGTGAGAAGAGCGTGCAGCAAGCTCACTGCCCTGGACTTCAAGAGAGCAGACTTTGGCCTCTTCAGGAACCTGCTCAGTAAGGTTTCATGGGATATATCCCTAGGGGGCATGGGGGACCCAAGACTGTTGGCTGATATTCAAGGATCACCTGAATACAAGCTCAGGAGCGATGCATTCCAACTAGAAGGAAGTGCAGCAGGAGGGCCGGGAAACCTCCTTGGATGGATAAGGACATGCTCAGGAAACTTAAGACGGGGAAAAAAAGGCTTATAATAGGTGGAAGCAAGGACAGGCGGCCTGGGAAGCATACACGGATGTTGTCCAGGAAGCTAGGGACCAGGTTAGGAAAGCTAAGGCCCACTTAGAATTAAACTTGGCTAGGGATGGTAAGGATAACAGGAAGGGATTCCATAGGTACATAGCAAACAAGAGACAGACTAGGGATAAGGTGGCCCCCTCCGGAAGCTATCGGGAGAACTGGCTACCCTGTATTTGGAAAAGGCTGAGGTTCTTAATGACTTCTTTGCCTCAGTCTTCACCGGAAAATGCCCTGACCACACCACCCAAGTCATGGAAGGCAGCTGCAGGGATTGTGAGAATGAAGACCCTGGGCCCACTGTAGGAGAGGATCTGGTTCAAGACCATCTTAAAAACCTGAACATGCACAAGTACATCAGACCTGGTGAAATCCATCTGTGGGTCCTGAAGGAGCTGGCAAATGAAGTTGCTAAGCCACTGTCCATCATATTTGAAAAATCAT
>JAOEHX010045100.1:10916-21991 GCA_025448015.1 Bolborhynchus lineola | reverse complement strand
CTTTAAAAGGTTTATACAAAAATATAAATCTCTGAGTTACTTTAAGAAATAAGTCTTTGAATAAATCATTAACTGAACTTCAATTCATTCTTGGTTTTGGGCAACATATTTTGAGAGATGCCTTCTACAGTGGTAATTACTGACTGCAGAAATCTGGAGTTTCCCATTTTCTGTCATATTCCTCTGGAAATGGAATTAAAACTTAACATAATTGTATTCTGATTGAGATATCCTACCTTGCATGTCAAAGACCTAGTACAAGGTTTCCTGGTTTCCACATCAATGACACCACAGTATATATCAGGATCAAATTCTCTCTCTGTCAGAAGGTACGCAGTATTGAAAAGTTATCAAAAGACATTGTGAAATACTAACATCTATTTTCATTATAAAAATTAACCAGATTGGAATCTCTTTTCAAATGCAACATAGGCAAATGTACCAATAAAACTGCACAATAAAATTGCACGCAATAGTGTCTACACTCTCAGCAAGCTTATGGTGTGTTGAGAAACAGATCTCAAGTCTACAAACAGAATGAAGAAATTCACAGCTCTAAGGGAACCTGAAGGAGGAGTAGATCCTACGTTTTAGGATAAGAGTCCACCACCAATATGAACTGTAAAAAATGGTGGGTTTTTTGGTGTTGAGAACTTTTCTACCATTCCATGAACACTCAAAGTTACTGCACTTAAAAAGTGTAAATGTCAGACAAGGTTTTGATTTTTTTAAGGTGCTAGTCATTCCATTTGCTATGTACATTTTGGACCTTCCAGATAGAAAGAAAGAAAGGAAAATACTTAAAGATAGTAAATCAATGTCATTTTATAACTGTAAGAACTGACAGGCGTTAGAGGTCTGTATGGTTTCTGAAAGCAATATCCACATTTCAAGTTGTTTGTGTTCTTCAAGAGTATGTCAAGTTACAGATTTAAATTCTAATATAGAAACCATATATAATTACAAGGTAGTGTTATAAAAATGCTTAATTTACTTCTGAAGCTTATTTCTATGTATTCTATGTATGTGTTTCTATAGATACACTGCTAAGAGGAATATAGCAAATAATAATTAAAAACAATTACCTGACAATCTTTTATGCAAAAATTTCCTATTATTTGTATTTTCTTCAGGTTTCTTTTCCAAAAATGGAGGCACAGAGAGAAGACCTTTACCATTCAGTATCTGTCCAGGGGAAGGCAAGGGTGGCTTTGGTATTGAGGGACAATTAAGGCCAGTCTTTATTGAGGAACTCACAGTAGTAGAACAAGTTGGACCAACAGCAGCTTTCAGTTGGGCACCATCTATCTTTGGATGAATCTTTTCCACTTTGACAGATGGAGTCATACTAGTATTTATGGAAAAAAGGGGGAGAAATTGAAAATTACAGCCATAAATTACAGAAGTACTTACTATGTTATTACTCAACACTACTCTGATCTATTCACAATGCAAATGGAGGCCTCCCTCCTTTAGTCCCAGTTTTTTTGGTCTTATTTTGGTTTTCACATTTTTTACCATGTCGGTAATCTCTTCTGACCTCTTTTCCCCATTTTCTTGCAAGTATTTCAGTGAGTCATCAGAGACTTCAGAAACAGTTACCTGGATTCATAAATAAACCTAGCACCAAAGCAACTGGAATGAGCCTGTTGTGTCCAGTGGGAAATGCCCTGTTCTGTGAAAGTGAATTGTATTGTCAGTTGTGTAATCTCATGTGTGCAGGTCAAAACTCACCTGAATCAGAGCTAGAACTCAGTTATGATCAAAGTGTGCACAACAGATTGAAGAATTAAGAGCCTCTAAGAAAATGGCTTGTATTTAATAGTTACTTAAGATGCAGCTTTGCAAGAGTTCTTGTTCAACATAGTCATGTTATAGCATTACATATATATATCTCATATATAGCATGATCACGTTGTATCTTAAGACTAGGCTGCTGGAAAAGATCTGGAAGAATTTAAAGTGATTTCACCCAAACTCCTCTGAAAACACATAGGAAATTCTACTGATACAGCAGTGTCTATGCAAGTAATAACATTTAGTTAAAGGCATACTCACATTTTATCATGGGGAACTTTGCTATGCTGTACCGAATGCATTAACCTGTTGTTTCCGCTGATCTGCAGCTTGTCTTTGGGTGATTTCAACAACTTGGAATTTGATGATGATGCAGTAGTACCTCCACTGGATGACCGATTGCTCCCACTTCCACTGCTGCTTTTGTTTTTTGAAGGGAAGGATGAAATGAGGGAAAATACTGAAGAGGAAGGAGGAGTCAAAGGTGGCTTGCTGGAGGAGCTGTGTCTTCTTTCTGAAAAGGAGAAAGAAAAAGGGATTTTAAGCTCCCACACAGAAACAATTCTCAAATATTTAATGTTGTCATTTACTCCATTAACGATTTTCCTTTATTAGCTTGGGAGGTCCCCTGCCACACACAAAGCATAGATAATTCAAGCCTCACTCTAATCCAAGAGGTTCCACTCACTGCTGGTCCCCAGCTGGTTATAGGAGTCTGTTTTAACTTTGGGAGCTACATGTGTCAGCCACTAAAGCCTGACTTTTAATAATGCTCCCCACTTTCCATCTTAAAGAACACGAAGTGAGAATGAAACCTAGACCTCAGATACACAAAGCAGAGAGACCCTCATCCTCTGGCCAAGCAAGCTTAAATGTATTTCCTCAAAGGATAACAATTTGTCTCCTAATAGTCAATATTATACTGGAGCCAATGTTTTAACTTTGACTTCACAACAACCTTTTAATATGTTCTACTAGACCTTCAGTGTGAGAATGCCCCTGAGAACAGTACCTGACTACAGTGGATTTTGGGGCGTTGTGGTGGTTGCTTTTTGTTAGCTTTGTTTTCCTCTTATTAATTCTACAGGATTTCTATTTCCTCTAAAAAAAAAAAATCTGAACATCTGAATTTAGAGTGGTCAGGTTCCATCAATGAATGTGTTAGCAAATAAATTATTTAATGTTAAGACATTAACATTAATATATTGCTAGCACCATTTCAGTTAAAATATTAATGTAATTACAATTAATTAAATCAAATCTATAAAGCATATAATTAATTGATGCATTTGATAGTATTAATTACTACAATTGTTATTACTGTAATTATATAAAAATGTAACTCTTTGGAACAATGAATTCCCAGTCACATCTCCAGGGAGCCCCCAGTTCTGCCTACACATTGACATGTTAAATGACCTTTTGCTCAACTGATACTTGGGCACCCGTGTTTCCTAGATGATCTGTGTAATCAACACCTGTTTAAGAGACATCTGGTAATCAAGTATATGCAAACCACAGATCTAAGTGAGACTCAAGAATTAGCAGGTCCATTGCAGAAGTGGAAATGCACCATTCACCTCGACAGCAATAACACCTCTTCCTCAGCCAAGCGATGTTAAAAGTGCCCAAATCCACCACCCATCAATCCCTGGATCAGCTTACAGATTTTGACTCTAATTTAAGTAAACTGTGAAAGAAGCCTACTCATGAAATTACAACTACTTCAAGACTGAAAATCAAGCCCAGTGCAACCTGTATGGAAGGCTGCAATACTCTTGCAAACAGAAACTAATACATTCATCTTCTGCTTATATGACCTATTTTCATGTTATGAGCAAGCTGGTCTAGTGGCAGGCGTCAGGGGTTGGGAGCTAGATGATATTTAAAGTCCCTTCCAACCCAAATCATTCTGTGATTTTATCTCCCCCGCTATCCTCCTTGTAGCAAACTCTCAAATGATGACCAATAAGGACTCCATTCATAGCTGGAAGACACCACCAAACAAGTCAGCACCAACCCTGCACCAATGTCATCAGGCACATCACCTTGCAAGCAAGACCAACAGGGTGCAACAGCAAGAAGCAGGGGAAAAAAAGTCAAGCCACTCCAGCAGAGCAAGAGGTTGACTTAGGAATCTAATATAAAGCAACCTTCTCACAGAGATGGGGAAGTAGTGGTTTTGATGTGTTCATTAGTTATGTGAGGGGAGGCAAGGGGAAAGCATAAGAGCTTTGACTGGAGTAGGAAACTCTAGTCAAGACGCATCTCAAGAGACTGAACCATGTGATGTGTTTCTCTATTTAACTGCACAATGGGTACACCCTAATGAACCTTCTGCAAGAGAGCCCTCACTTCTTAACTACTGTTTACCAAAAAGCTCTGAGAGGTCATGTGAAATGACTGACAGAAATAAATCACTGCATTTATGCACTACCCCTGTCAAGAAAAAACTGCTTTAAAATGATGGAGTTCAGAACTAGTTATCTCTGATACTCAGTCATCTACTTAGTTTTCTAGAACCAGATGTCATTGAAGAGTTTGTAAGTGAAGTATGTTAGCACACTGATGTTTAGTAAATGGCTATGTATATGACGTACTGCTTATTGCCCAATGTCTTTTTATAGTAATGGCAAGAATCCCTGAGCAGCTTTGATAAGTTACTATTTGAGGGCCATTAGTTCAGCAATGCTAAACCCTGTGAGATTACTCTGTGAGATAATGAGGAAAATTGCTCAATTCTCTTCCACCTTCTGTATATTTAGAAAATTCAAAGCCCAAATTCTTATCACAGTTACAAATAATCTCGATCCAGTGGATGACTAATGCAACCTTTGGGAGTTAAATGTGGGCTCTTTTAAGGAAGAGAGGGCTCCTTGGCAGATGAGAAGGGACTAGAGTAGGGCTGATACTTCTTTGCATCCCATCATGAGCAATAAACTGGACAAAATATTCATCTCAGCTATTAATCCAAGCAATATGAACATTTTTTTGTGTCAGCTTCAACTGTTACTGTTCTGGCACTGAACTGAGATGTTACTGACTCTATCTGTATGAACGTTTCATAGCACCAGTCTCAAACAAGTGAGCTAATACCAAAAGAAAGTGTTTTAAACTGCTGCTAACAAAAAAAAAACCCCAAACAAAACAGAGAATTTCTGTTCTACAGACAGATATACAATTAGGAACGCACACAATTTCTGAAAGAGATGTTCTAAGTCTGTGAAACCTCCAATCACTCCTTCTGTACATAACCATGACCTGTGTAGTTTATCAACAAAAGGAAAAGACTTTTCAGCTCATTTGTCATAACCTGCTTGGATGTGTTTCAAGTTGACTTATGTAGAGGTGGAGCTGCCACTGGGATTTGTTTTGGTCTTTTTATAAAATTCATATTTTCAAGTAAAATCTGCTCAAGGTCTGTTTTGTACAGCATCTGAAGACTACTGGTGCCTCACCTTATTGCAGAAAGCTAATAGTTTTGAAACTAGACATGTTAGCATGGCAATCTTGAGCTGATGAATATATTTATTGACAGACTGACATAGTCTTTCAATGAAAAAATTACTACACAAACTGACACTGAATAATGAAGACCACCACGCTTATTATGCTAAGCATATTATAATGATAAATTCTACTAATCATCTGCCAATCTAATACAGTTCCCATTTGCCATTAACTCTGACTCAGCCTGAAAACATTTAAAAATATAATTATTTCCAGGTGTTCAATTTTCATACTTTACCAGTTAACACTCATGTCCTTTAATAATATTCCTTGAGAGAAAAATAACTTTTTCATGTCATGATTGCTTTTGCAACACATCAAAGTGGTATTTCAGATACTGCACCTATGGAACATGGTTCTAAACTCTAAAATTTCAGGGAGGACTTTGTCATTGTTTTTAGCGTTTTGTTTTTTAAATATCAGAAAGATCTAAGTTTTGGCTATGGAAAAAGAACTGGGAAAATCTCCTTGATCCCATAGCACTGGGTAAAACACGTCCTAAAATGAAAGCTGCATGCAATGCTACACCTTATCAGACAAATTTCTCCCCTTAAATATCTTTGCATTTATGCCACATCTTTGTGATCCCAAGTAGAACGCCTGTATGGAGAGTTAGAAAGCTGTGAGAAGAGATGGCATCACAGTCAAGGCTGCCTCTGCTTGGTGGCCACAATGTGCGCTATTTCACAATTTTGACAAACACAGCAACGAGCAAAAAAGTGCTATTAGACTAATGGTTGGACAAGAATTAAATACACATACTGCCAAAGAAAACAGAACTTCTTGAAAAAATGGATATTGATAATGCAAATCTCAAGAGCATTTAAAAAATACAAAGTTAAACATCTTCACTTGGCCCTTAGCCTGGCTGCAACTTTCTTGGGTTTAAAATCTTATTTTCCATTGTGTAGTTGCTACTAAACTTGCACCAATTTCTGACAAAATGCAAAAAAGTAACCTGGAAGGGGAAGAAAAACAAGGGGAAACAAAAAAGGAACATTTCTTATCATGTTTGGCTACTACTACTTGTTTTCCCATCAATGAATAAACACTTCGACTTACTGTGATTAATAACCTCATTTATTTTATTAAAGTAAAAAGATATGCCTTTATAGAGAAAAATATTCTGTTTTTCATAAAATGTTACTTTCTTTGCTGTATGATTAACAACAACATCAAAAGAGTAAATAATACTCTGAATGTTCTTCCCAAGTCCACACTTAGGTCCCAAAATGTAGGAAGTGTTTTGTGTTGTTCATCCTGTCTGGGCACCAATTAATAGCTTTGGGCAGCAAATACAAGATGTACAGATTAAATTTCATAAACCCTTGGGGTTTTTTTGTACTCACTTCTTATGTAAGCACCGGGCAAAAAGTCAAACTGACCCATGTCAGTGCAAGCAATGCCATCGTTACAACTGAAGCACACTCGAACACACGAGTTTAGTTCAGTGAAATACAGTGCAACTTCAGTTGGCAGCCAGAAAACCAACTTAAACATAGGCTTAGCCTGAGTATGTTATTCAAGAATATAGAATTAGATGTGTCTACTGAAACAAAGCGTAATGATAGTTTTATGTTGAAGAAATTATTCTTTCATATATCTGTCTCACCTAAGCATGATAAAAGTGCAATTTAAAGCAAACTGATTTTTCTCCATCTAAGCTGCTGCTTGACTTGTCATTTGAGAAATTCAGTGCAGCCATATTAAAACAAACATATTTCACCTGAGGATATCATCTGTTTTCTGTCAATATGACTACTATATTCCTAGAGTAATTGTGGAGAGCAGATTAACCTGATCTAATTTCTCCAGAAAGATTGGATCTGTGGCCTGACAGGAGAGCAGAGACACTGTTGTGGAGGGGCACCTCACCAGAACTCCAGACCTTACTCAGCAGGGAACTAAAATCCTTTTTGTGGCTCTAACTCAAATGCTCAGGCTGGGCTCTGACCCACCATGACACAGAAATAAGGAAAACATTAGATCCATGAGGATTTCACAGGGGAAACCTGGGAGCTAGAACAGTCACAAGCATAGCAGGCCAAATTACTCTTCCTTTGACACCACCCTGGGAGCCACAGCTGCTTGGGAGCAATTGCCTGTGTGGGATTTTGATCTGCTGCTCACTCACTTATTGCTGCTTCACTATCCTGCTCTAATCACAGGGACTAGATACCAAGGATTCTGCTTTAATCTTCCACTGATGTTCCTTTAATCAACCCATCAGTTCTGTTTGCACTGTAAGTCACGATGAAGTCACTCCATCTTCAAATGTGCAGTGTTTAAACATACTCTGAGCAAAACAGACCGCATCCAAACAAAGTTGTATTCTTCGCTCCAGTAAAGAAAGCTACGGAAAAGGATATTTATAGAGTCCAAGCTATCAGTACGACAGACTGCCAACGCTTGACTGGCACCAGTACAATCTGTCATGTCTCTAAAGAGAATTCTTCTATTTCATAAAAAGAACACCACAGCTTTGCAGCTGGCAGATGATATTATTGTTTACCACTCAGTGTTAGCAAAACCACAAAGAGAATCTGACTGGATAGTCATGTATGCTTACAGCACTTCATTCACAGAAAAATAGCAGGTTAACAGAAGAGAAAAGAAAATAGAGTGTATCACTCATATCACAGCATACCAAATGCAAGTCAGGGTGGCACATTCAAAAGCATTATGTTGCTTTAAGTATTTACATCACTTGCCACCACAGCCTTAACTTAACTAGAGTTCTTCTGTATTATACATAAATAAATCATTTATACCTACTGCTATTTATTTATCTGTTTAGGGTTTTATAGTATCATTTATGCATATAACTATGCCAAGTTAGCAATACTTATACAACCTTATGTCCTGCACTTCGTCACTTTAAAAATACCCTGCACAACTGCAGCAGCAAATATTTCTATTGCCTGTGTAGATACCACCACGTAAAGAGGCAGCTAAGCTACAATGATAAAGCTTTACTAAAATGTGCCTCTTTTTCAAGTATTTATTAAAATACAATACCTCAGCAATTTTGAAGAGTATATTTTAAAACCCAGATTTCTCCTCCATAAGTTGATATGTTAACAGGTTTGCTTTGCCTAGCAGAGATTTAAACATGTTGGTTTCTATACATATTTTACATCATAGCTTCACCACATATGTGCTACAGTATTATTCAAAGACAGTCTTACATTTACATTGAGATGGTTAATGCCCAAGAGGTTAAACCAGGAGCAAAACGATGGCTATAAGTTGAAGTCATACATTAGAGAAAAACACTACAGAGATCAATGATTTTTAAAATTCCCTTTAAAATGTTCTTTCACATTAAAGCAATTCATGGAGGCTTCAGTTTGGAAAGGGCCATAAAACATTTACCAGCACCCACAATGAGAACTTACAAAATGATCTTCCTCTCAGAGAACCCTTTATTGAAGCCAAAAGACAAACAAAGCCAACACATCAAGACCTTTCTACTTGCTGACTGGGTAAGCTCCAAAGTTATTTGTCAATTCCTAGAACACTCTTACTTCTCATGTGGGGGCTGTATCACCACTAAGCTTTATATGTCTGTCATCTGTTTTCTGCATCTTTGTTTAAATGACACCATTGGTAAATCTAATTCCCACTCTGCTGTCCACTGCTCCTCATCCTAGCAAAAGTTCCACTGTTGCAGGTATAAATTTCTGCACCATTCCCTTGTCATTCATCTCCAAAACACACTCTACAAGCTTCCCTAAAAAGCATAAAATACACTGGATAAAAGAGTATGAAAGAGGAGTAGAAAATCTGTCTTTGCTTTAAGTAGGGTGCACCGATTTATTTATGAAACCTCGTAACTACAGAGAAAAAAAAATAAAGATATGCTTTGGTTACAAATGCTAAATTCAGAACCCTAAGCTCTCATATATACAAATACTTGGATTTCACTATAACATTCAAGTTCCAAAAATCCCCCCGTAGTAATTCACACTATGAGACATAAGACATATAATTCACACTAATAGTAATCTCTATTAATATTAATGTCTATAGTAATTACTAATAGTAATGAGACATAAGACATACTAATTCACACTATGAGACATAAGACATAGTAATTCACACTGTGAGACTATAAGACATGTAAAGGAAACATATCTGGGTGTTTATGATGGTCCAGTACACTTAAAAGTCACTGATCACTTTGAATTATGTGTTTGCAGTAGCTACTTTAACTAAAAGTTTCATGTAAACTATTTCTATCAGTGCACAAGTGTGAGACTCACAGATTTTAGGCTCAACTCTCACTTCAGTTTGTTTCTATAAGCAGGTTTACCAAAGCACTTAACACAGGAATTCCAAGTCAAGTTGGGAATTGGAACACATTCTGGCTCTGTCTTCGGCAGCCTCACTGCACTGCATTAGGTGTTCTGCTTGAACAACCTGAAGCTTCCCACCATTTCAGTATTTACAAATTATTTACTCAACTTCCAAGAGGTGTTATGAATGTTAGTTAACCACATCTCTCTGACAGAAACAGAAGACAAATTTTAGCTTAGGCTATTATTTTGTTCACTTCACTACAGAAGTTACAGAGAAGCACTGGGCTACTTTCAAGGATGTTAAACCAATTACTCAACTTCCGATTTCTAAGTATGTATGTTTATTATTTTCTTAGAGATTTACTTTCAAGAACTAAAATCCACTCCCAAGTGATCACTGTGCAAAATATGTTAGATAAAGGAGCATGAAACTCCATGTAAGCAGGGTCACAGGTTGTTTTTGCCATTGAAAAAACACAGGGAGTAAGAAAACTTCATCAGTAAGATTGGGAATTCCAACTTCAATACTTTAAAATTCTATTTCAAAAAGGAGATGATTCTGTACCTACGATTCAGGGGATTTAAACAATGCTTTTAAAACTGGTATACCTACAGTGTGACCAAGAGAGTGCTGTAATTCTCCAATAGCACAAGGCTAACTGGGCAGGAATGTCCATCTCTACTATGGTAACTGCTGCAAGATGGCCCCAAATCAAAACCACCTCTCCTGATCTTCAAGATTACCACCACAGAAAGGACAGCAAGGAGCAAATTGCAGTTATTATGAATGTAGCAAAACACCCAGAAACACTAAAATCTATTTAAATAAATAGCCTTCAAGTTCATCCCCTTCTCCACTGCTGCCTCCCCATAAGTCTATGCTACTAAAGCTACTTTTCCCATTTTTCCATACTGATTACTAATCCTTTCAAACCCCCCCCGTATTCAGTGCACCAGAGCAGTTCAAAAATCAATTTCCATAGGATTTAAAATTCCTATTTAAAATACACAGTTTTCCCCTGAGAGAAGTAAAACACCCTCTGAAGTAACTACCAATACATACTGTCAACCCAAGCCAGCAGACAGACTAGGGTTCTGCTGCATCATGGAGCTCCCTCATGCAGTGGCAAACTGGAACTAGGGATGCTCCCACTGGGTTTGTTTCAGCTATTTAGAGTCCTGTGGAGACCAGTCAAATTCTTGATGTGGGAAAACTGATAGAAGCTGGACATTAAATTATTCATGGAGCAGAATCACAAGCTTAATGGAGATATGACCACTGGGAGGTCCCCCTTCATCATCCAGAGAAGGATGTTTTTCCCCATCCTCTTCCCTCTCTTTACTCAGGTAAACCCAAGCACAAGGGCTTTAACAGCTCAAAAAGACTGACATAATATCCAAGACCAAACTTCTGGTACACTTTCCTGTCCAACATGCCAAGTGACAGAGGAAAGGACAGATTTCTCA
>JAOEHX010045098.1:23373-87286 GCA_025448015.1 Bolborhynchus lineola | reverse complement strand
GAAGTTAGATTCTGAGGTTACAGGTTGAACCTGTTTTAATGCTCAAGTTTCTGCGCTTCTCCTCTGAAATGCTGGCCTATGGTGAATGAGCTCCACTTGCTGCTGAGCGCAGGCAGGGAGGCTAAGTCACATCAACATGCAGTAGGAGATGCCAAGTGGCCAGGGTGATGGCTGTAGGCCTCATGGACAATTGCAGTCACCCAGTTTCCCATGACCCTCTGGTCCTACTCACTTCCCTGATTAGCTGATATAACAGCACATAGCCTACATGCTTCACATGTTGCTCCATGGAGCATCTCAGATGGTACTGCTGAGGGCTGTGCTGGGATGATATTCTTTAAGGTCAGCATGAGGAAAGAAAAGGAGTAGGATGCACCTTCCCATCTTAGCCCTGTGGTAACAAGAGCACAAGACTCAGAGGGATACTCTGAATCATCAGAGCCTTTCTCCTGACATCAGAAGTGATATGTTAGATGGTCTGTAATACACAGATTAGGCTGCTTCTTAAAACAAATGATGCAAGTTGTTCTTACTGTTCCTAAAGAGAAGTTCTTGCAAAACCTTACTGCCTAAGCCAAATATTCCCTGAAATGCCAGTTAGAGTGTATTCTATGCCATTAAGAAATTAGGTAGCCTGTGTCTCCACTGTTAGTGAGGACTTACTGCTGTCTCTTTCCCATTCAGAGGACACTGAGACCTCTAAGAAGAACATTTTCTAAAAAAAACACAGCCTGTGCCATATTTTTCACAGAGGCCTGTCCACCCCATCAGCCTGTTTCTTACTTTTGCAGTTAGGGCATCATAACAATATCATTAGCATCTGGTGGAATTTTATTCCTACTTTCTACAGGTCCTAATGAAGGTCCATTGTGGTAGGGGTCAGTTTCTTCTGCTGACTGTGGTATTTTCATGGTCAATACATGCACTAGGTAAAATGATGTGAAGCATCTCCCAGTGATTTCTAAACATCTTGAGTTAATTCCATATCACTAAGAAAGTTTCTATAAAAGATGATTTTCTGAAACTAATTCCTTGGCTTCCAAAGCTATACCTGAGAAATTTTAACTCTCTTGTGTGCTGGTCACTAGTTAATTTCAATGGAAGACTTTTAAATCCCCAATACTGCTTTGAATGCACATCTCCTACCGCTCCTGCTTCTCTCTTATACCTCCAACTCACGTTTCTCTGGCAAGAAAAAAAGTAGCTCCAATTTAGATAATAGGTCTGTATTTGTCATGGGACTAGATCTCTGACATCAAGTTGGGAAAAATCCTTCTAAGCTGGAGAAAGATAAGAGGCTATTTGGCATGTTCCCAAATAGAAATGGGTAATTGCTGCAATGTAAATGAACTGATGCTGCAGTTGGCTTTTTGGAGCAATGAATGGGTTAGTCTCTTCTGGACTCCTCTCTCTGAAAACTGAATTTGGCAATAGCTGAAATGCATGAAGAAGAAACAGGAAAAGCAGAAACAGTTATGCTTTCTTAAAAAATGAGGATCAGGGATTTGGATCATGTATAAAAGTACCTATGAGTGGTTTTTTTTCAGTTTATCACTGTAAGATCTTACTAGGTCAGAGACTATTTTTGGTGGGTAGATTAAGAAATACACACCTGTGTGGTACTTAGGTGCTGGCTGGGTTTAAACCACAACATGGATAGTATTATCAGGAACAAAGGGGACAATTTAAAGTATCACAATCCTTAGGAGAATTAATAATGGAAAAATCATTGCTGGTGTGCACTGAAGGGAGCGGAGTGTCTTGGGCTTTTTTCAAAGGTTCATACTTAGGCCCATCCTGATTGACCTTAAACAAAATGCCAGGAGTTTATCATAATAGAGTCCTAATTCACCATTAAAAAAGGAAAATGAAAGAGATAGCCAAATGAGAAACGTGTTACTGATACAAAAGAATATTGTTTATAAGTACAATTCAAGCTGATCCTGTAAATAGCGATGGATAAATCTCAGGACAGGAGAGGCCCCACTTTTCAGGGAAGCAAAAACAAGCCCTTCAACTTATCAGGAACTTAGAAGTCATGACTGTCTCAAAAAGAAAGGGTGATACAAAGGGCTTCAGAAAACCTTGTTAATTTATCTTTTTTTTTTTTTTTATGTTGAAAGCCTGTAAATAAAGCTTGGTACTAGAAAATGCCTGACTAATTTAACTGGCTAACTAGTGCCTTTCTGCCAGCTGGCCTGGCAGGATACAGAATTGTCTGAAACAGCTTGCCATGCCATTTGCAGGACTGTTCTCTACAGATGTTGACACCTTAGGTGATACAAATGTATCAGCTTAAGAATGTCTAACATGTTTGCAAAATGTCTCGCTGTAAAGGAATCTGAAAGAAATCTAAAACTTTCTGGAATGACCAGACTTCCCAAATGAGGGACCTTTGGTAGACAGCCAATCCACACAACACAGCGTTTGTGGCGTTACTAGGAAATAAAAGTTTTGCAGAAAGTGACAACACTTTTGGTCCAGAGGAATTTCAAACATACCTGCTCCCTATAATACAGGTATTTGAGTTGGCACAACTTGCTCAGCTGGATCTGCCATTCCTCTCAGTTAGACATTCTGTTTGTAAACTCCCAAGTGAACACACACAGCACCACCACCCCCACCCGCCACCCCAAGTGATCTCCAGACTTACTGTTCTCTAACAACTGCCCATCATACTTGTGTAACTTATAGAAAAACTCCACTGCTTGGTTCCTCTCTAAAATGATATTCATATTCAATGGGATAGAAATTCTGTGTACAGACTACTGTTTTGGATTACAGCAACAACATATATGCCCTGGTTGTCCCTGTTCCCCAGAAGCCCCAGGTTCATGGCAAATGCATTATAACCTGTGACGAGGAAATACAGATTAGGTGCATACTGAGCATATGTATTAAATCAAATGCATGGTGGAGATGTTCTGTCCAGGGGAGCAGATTAGGACAGTATGAGGCAAAACCCGCGAACTACTTTTAATGGGGGGGCATCAGCACCAACTTCTTTGATTTATGGATCTGTCCTATTGTACCAAGATGTTTGACAGTAGGTGCAGCCGTAGCCAGAGCTGATCAGTGCAGTTCATGTGGAACATAAATATTGGGTTCCACTAATCATCCACTGGCAGAAAAATAGATTTCTGAGGTCATATACTCATTTCCCTTGTTCTAAGAGACTACACTGTCTTGGTTGAATTTGAGGACATGTGTTAATTATTTGGATAAAATCCATGCCTGTATAACTGAAGCTGACTTTTGAGTGTTGCGGAGCAAACCTTGCAAAAGGACTGACAACACCTTTTATGTGAGCAAACATCTGAACAGAGTAATGTAGCTCACTGTGATGAATCTTGTTAATTAGTATAAGAAAAAAAATCACAGCCACATAACAGAAATAACATTGCCAGACTGAATTACAAGGTTTTCTAGGTGCATTAAAATAAAAAAAGTTAATCTTGATATCTGCTTTCCTGCTTCCAAGTCATCAGGGTCCATTTATTTCAGAGTTACTATCTTTTTTCTACAATTATGTGGCTTAAAATTATTTTTTTCTTACAACAAAATCAAGTCAATGTTCTCTCATTTGCTTTTTTTGAGAGACTGTAGTGAAAAGATCAAAACCTGTCAACACTGGAGCCAACTCAATAGCATCATATGATCTCCCAGTGACTCAGACTGGATCCACGCCCTGACCTCATATACCAGCTATAGCAAGTTATTGTGTCGAAAATCCTTCTTCAATACAAGTAACAGTTTGTTCAAGCAAGTGACTCCCACTGTGAGGGAAAGGGGGTAGACTGTGTATATTTTTCTCTCTAGGTAAAGCTTGCGAAACTTTTCTGTGTGGGAGCAGCCTGCATGCACTGAGGTCAAGAGCAGCACTTGCAGCAGGCATGAACAAGAATATCTACTGTAAAGGCAGGCTGTGGTTACACAGCTGGCATGTGAAGATTTCTCAGGGTAAAGAATCAGTTTTAGAGTAATATGTATTACCACCCAGCTCCTGGTACATGAAACCTTCTACTTCCTCTTTCCTACACAAAGGTTCAGGCAAAATTACGCTGGCCATTTTTAAACCCCCAAGACAAGCCTGTGGGACATCAGTGAAGATACCAGTGCCACTGGCGTCAGTACAGGAGTAGTGAAGGCTGCCCCACTACTGCAGAAGTCTCTATGAAGTCCATTTACTCTCCTGAGCACTTGGATTAGGCATAAGTGCTGAATGAGCTGCCCAATAACTCTCCATGTTAGGGCAGCTGGGCACTCATCAGTCAGTTCTCAAAGCTGGGATTTGAAGGAGCAAATCAGTAACCCACTGTATCCCACTTCTACAGATTCACCTGGGAGCTTGATGGCCATGAAGAATGGTCTGCAAACCTGAGAGTAGTTAGAGGATTTACACCTTGGAGGAAACACCTTCCTTTTCCATAGAAATTTGTGTGGGAAAAGGATGGTATCTTTTTGGGAGAAGAGAGTCAGCTGGGGATTACATGGTAAGCAGTTCACTTTGACTTGTCTCCACACGTGTGTGCTGTATGCTGAATTTATTTTAACTGAAAGAGTTGTGTTCCTCCTGAAGCTGCTCAACAGCAAAACAGAAGAGAAAAGTATCATTTCCAGTTTAAGGGTATTAAAATCCTGGAATTACCTGAAATAACCATGGTAACAAGCAATGAAGTAATGGCAGTTGCTCATATTACCATAGAAACAGGACTTTAAAAGTGGAAATTGCCTATAATTTATCTCTGTTGCTTACAGTGACAATAATGTAACATGTATTTTGTGAAAAATACACACATTTTGCCCACAGTAACTGTTAAGAAGCTATTTAAAAATTATTTAAAGATATTCAAAAGGTACCATTTATTACTTTGTTGCTATGGTTATCTCTTGTTTTCAGTCTCCGCAAGAGTGACATACCCAAAAAATGGACATCTCATTAAAATGTAAAATTTTGTAGTCATTGGTATAACACAAGCAAAAGAAAAAGATTCTGTTGGTCTTAAATAGGCCAAAAATATTTGTCCTAATTCTTGGTAAATAATGATTTCTTATCTGAGCAGCTCTGTATATGTACTGTATTCCTGCTGAAATGGCAGTAGGTTCCCTAGATCACAGACTGGTGGCACATGCCCTAGACTGGTGCAGGTGCTTTCCTTGGCCCCAAAACACCTGTAGGTAGGGAGAGAAAATGCAGTGTGTAGTGAAGATGGAGAAGTGAAAATAAAGCAAAAAGTCACCTGTTTTGGGTAAGATCAGGTGCTTCCCCATTTCTACGTTTTGTGAAGAAGTAGCTGGTGAAAACTATAAAAGGAAGATGTTTGTATGATTAATCTGGCAGCTTGAGGTCATGCACTATAACTTTCTCTTGTCTGTGATGACAGCAGATGCAAAGACCCCCAAAGCCACTGTCCTTCAGACATTAGGCAGATCTGGAAAACCAGAAGAACAATTTTAACTTTTTGGTCTGTTCCTTACACCTCTCCTGTTCCTTATATCTCTCCTGGGTGTAGACTCTTGCTCCTTGGTAGCCTGAGATGTTACAGACAAGTTCCCAGAGTTGTTTGAATTGGGTTAGGTGCTCTGTGTGACTGGGGAGTTTTAAATCAGAAATGCATTTTCTTTCTAAGTTTTTATGCACATGAATTAGCAATTTCACCAATGTGTCTTTCATTTACATCAGGGACAGTATGATCTGCTATTTATATCAGCAGAGGCTAAATTTGGCACTCATTGCTTTTCATGGCTGAAGTGAGAGCAAGCTGAGTGTATGCAAATCTGGCAAGACTCAATGGCGATAGAGCAGGTGGGCAGAGGTCATGGTGGACAGTGAAGAGGGATAACTGCTCTGTATGTTTATGCTTGTAAAATGATGGGGTTTCAGCTCAAGAAACTGATGATTTGCTTTTCCAATAGCACAGCAGAGCTCTGTTCTACAGAGGAACTCCTAACTGAAAAGGGTGAGCATAATCAGTGTATCTGGACTGCTGCAAAAGTGTTTGTAACAGCAGAGTTTGAGGTGGGGTAATGAATGAAAAAGCCAATCCTTGTGTGTAGTCTTGGATATATAAAAAGTCAGGCTTGATAGAGATCATGTAATACACAAGGTCTCAATGGTATGGACAATTCTTGAAGAAACTAAAAACAACAGTCCCTGCCCTTGCTGCCTGCACCATCCCTTCTCTTCCCCAACCCTTTCCCCTGGAAAAAAAAAAAAAAAAAAAAAAACCCACAAACAAAAAAGCCCCAAAAATAAAAGCCCCAAACACCACCACCTGCCCCAAGCAATTTAGTCACCAAGCAGCAAGCAAGCATTTCTGGTCATGAGCATGCTACAAGGTGCTTTATGTTAGCTATGCTAATGCTGAAAGCTGTGTAATAAAGAGCTACTGATAATTAACACTATATAAATCTTAATAACAATTGCTAGCTAGAACAGCAAGATTTCACTCTTCCTATTAATGTCTACAGATCTGGGGTTAGATTTAATTGAATTCCAAAGGGAAGGAGCATTGGCAATTATTAAAATTATTTAAACATAATTAAATAATACACTTAAATAACTATATGGCAACAAACAGCAGGAGAAACAGTGACCAAAACTTATTTTCACGTAAGAATGATTCAGTTTTGATATTTCCTCCAGCATTTTATAAACTGCTTGTGTTTATGTAGTAATGAAAAAATATAAATCTGCACATATTTCATTGCAGAGGAAATAAATGAAGCCAAGTCTGAGCAGGCTTGTATTTAATCATGAAATGTGCTACATTTGGCTGTAGTGAATTAGCCATTTGTCTTACTAATGTAAAGCCTGCAGAGGACTAAAGGCACAGTGGACATATTTGGTGTTTTGCATGTGTGACCTCTAGGGACCTTGGTAAAAATTCTGCATGGAGACAAAAAGATCTGGTTTCAGAGTCCTTCCTCACATCTCAGTTAACTCAATCCTGAAGTTGCAGCCACACCTCACTTCCCCCCTGTATTGTTAGCATATCAGTCAAAGAGCAATGTCTGATTTTGGTTGGAAGAAAATGAATAAAGCACAATGAGGCTTTGTTGTAGGTGATTTGTTGTGTGGCTTCTGCAGATAAGAAAACCATGGTAGCACTTATCAGAGTTGCAGCATATCTCATAATCCCTAGTCTCCTCTGCGTGTTTAGGAGGATTCGATTTGCTGTAGGGCTTGTCTTTGTGTAAAAAGGTGGAGTAAAGGGGGGATATTTCCCGGGCTTCAGTATCTGAATGCTCAGAAAACTTCTTTTCTTCAAAAAGTGAACGTTTTGATTAACTCATTTCTTCTTTCATTAACACAAATCATATCGATCAAATCGCTTTTGAAAAAGGCATTAATATTTGAAGCCTCTTTAGATAGGAAGGCTGCAGTGATATTAATCTTTTCATTTGTAGAACTCCAGTTAAATTATCAGCATTCTACTCCATCAGGCTTTCCAGAAATCCACGTGTGCTGTTCAAGTGTCCTGGCAGTACCAATTCATTTTTAACTGAATTAACAGTCTGCAAATTCAGTCTTGTGGATCCTGCCTCCCTGATTTTGATAGGAAGGGCATTTCTGTCCAGATGTGTATCCTTGTCTTTCTTTGTTGATGCAGCTGGGCCAGCTCAGATCAGGGATTGCCTTTTGATTTAAATTAACATGTTAATTTAGCAAGCATATGTCTTTAAGATGGAGATGTAACTGTTACCGTGCTTTTGCTGCAGCTGGTAAGAGAAAAGAGATCCAGAGTCCAGGGAAAGTTTGGATGGTGGAATTGTTAATATTTCAAGTGTACAAGCTGTGAAATACTCAAGCTTTTGTCTATAGAGGTTATGCTGTCAGTGTGTAGAGCTGAATTACTGAAGAGTTTTGAGTTGTGAGCACTATGAGAATTTGTGTTGGATATCAAAGAGTCTCTTACTTGTGAGGTGCTGGCATTATCAGAAATAATTGCAGGACTGTGGATATAAGATACACCTTCACCTTCCCTTGAATGGTGCATTCTGTACCATGGCTGCAGAACTGTTGGCTGCTTCAGGTCCTATAAGGTTCATTCCCTCTTCATGTTTGTATTAAAGAAACCACCTGTTAAATTCATAAAAGGTGTTATAGCACTTGGGAAGCACTTTAAAATTTTTCTGTGTTGTAGCCATGCACAGCTGTAATACAGCATTGCCATTCCTAGCAACAAGTTGTAAGTCTATACTGAATTTGCAAGGCCTTAGGACCAACCTTTGTCAGCTTGCTTGACTTTTTTGACTTGCCTGAAGCATTATTTTACTTGGCTTACCTGTGATGACAGTTTCTTTAACTGATCAGGTGTCTATGTCTGTTTACTTTTAGCTCTTATTATCTTTGTAAGGTAAAAACTTTTATATAAATAACATTAAGAAGAAGTTATTCTGAGTAGAATTAGAAATTTAACTCTAGTGTAATGTTGTAGTGTAAAGAAGAGGCCTGGACCATTGGAGATGCAGGATTGGCATAGAGGAGTACTGCCATGGGATAAGATATGTGACTTGGCTAAGGAAATCCACAAGGTATTAAGAACTTGAGGCTTTTTCTGTACTCTAATGATACAGTTACCTTTTCCTATTTTATAACAACCAGCTCTGGACTGACAGCAATCAGACTTAAAATGTAATTGCATTAACAATAAATTCTTGGCTTTAAACAGGAGATGTGTTTCCTTGTGGTCCATAAAGAAGATTTGAGCATGATGTTATGTCCCTCCTGCTCTCAGAAGTGTGGGCAAAAAGCTTAGTTTTAAACCTGTGGACAGATTTTTCAAACACCTAGGGGTGCTCGTGTCCAACTGTGACTACTCAGAACCTCAGGGTCTCATTTAGCCTCCTGAAAGTGACTTTAATTGCTTCAGTTCAAAACCTGATGCCATCAAGCTAGATTCTCACTTAGGTGCCACAACTTAAGTAGCCTGAATATGCTCCTTAGGAGCTAAAAACTGTACAATGGATGCTTGCATGAACCTCTGTGTGGAAAATTTTAAATCTTTAATCTATTAGTATATTTTTCATGTTATCAGTTTAAAATGTATTTCCTCAAGACAAAGGCCCAGAGTACTCTTTTACATTATTTCTAGAACTGCTGACTGATAGGAGTCTTAAGTACAATTGACATATAAATATGTTAAACTGAATAAGGATGACTTTTGTTTGCTGGAAGAAAAAGACACAGTGGCTTGAACTTGTTAGTTCTGTCTTAGAGCTAATGATACCAATCTTTGTTACAAAAAATAATCTCTTCAAAAGTATTGTAATTAAAAACTGTTTAAATAATCCACCCTGCTAGAGTTCTATTAAGATACCAGTGATTTTGAGGTATAATTAATAAAAAAAGGGTTTTCTATTGGCACCTTTGAGAAGCTGTAGTAATCTATGTTGTACAAATTTTGTTCCTGTGGGATGCTAGGGAGAAAAGAAAACAAGCTCTTTATAGATAGAGGAAATAATAGGCTGACTATACTCATTCATCGGTTAGTGTGACCTGACTGGTGCCAACAGTGATCTCCCAAACAGTATCCTAGTGTTCAATATAAGTAAGTTTCCAAAATATTTGACCCTTTGGCTACTCCCATCTTCTGATTAATCTCCAGACGACCACCGTCTTTCAAAACCGTTGGGCTGGTATTTGGTTGCTAAGAACAAGCTTTAGGCAAACCTGAATGAAACCTGGAGGTCTGTGGGCCCTTAGCTCACTGTGGCTGAAAGTTGGGCCTGAGCCAGATTTAGCCTCCATGCCCTGGGTGGGGTATCAGTTACAGAATATTCTATGTCGATAGAGAGATCAGTGCAGAGTTGCTGATCCTGTGCCACTGGAAATTGAGGGCCTGAATGCCAGAAAAAAAAATAAAACTAAAATAAAGCAATTTAAAGGAGGTTTCCAGGAGGCTCATGATAAAAGCAAGGGGAAAAGGTAATCTAAATGGATGAAAACTGAAAGCAAAACAAGAGCTTAAAATATGAAGAACTGATTTCAGTCTTATACACAGTGATAAAGAAGCAGCACAGCTGTTCTGGTAATGAACCTAATTCAAATTCAAACTTTGGATTGTCATAAAGCAACGTGTCTCACATGGACGTATCTTCTTTGCCTCAGTATGATCTTCTCATTTAACTTCATTTGCCTTGCATAAAGGGAAGAAAACATCTGGAGGAAAGTTAAAATAGCAGGAGGAAGGAGAAGAGGAAACATACTCTACTGTGAGCAAATCTTTGCTTCTGTAATAAAGCCTCTTTTCAGGCAAGCAGCAAATGTGGTACAGATGGATACACAGCAGTAGAGTGAAGCTCCATGGCCTTAGTGAAAGGCAAGATAGGTGTTTGAATTATATGATTGCTTGCTATAAACATTTTCACTCATAATCTGTAAGGAAGTGTTGAGAAGAGGAAAGCTCCTCCTGGACAAAACAGAAGCCACCTGCAAAGTGATGTTTTCACCTGTGCTTACATTTGTCTACACAACCTGGATGGTGAAAACTGGAACAGTATAGTGTAGAACAATCTCAAGTGTTTTTTTTTTTTTGTATTCTGTGTTTTTATTGGCTGTACAAGAATCTTGCAAAAATCAGGCATTTTGCTAGTTGGTATTCCAACAAAGAATGGTGGAAAAACACAGATTTGCCAGGAAGCGGCAGCCTCTCACCAGGCATTTCTCTTCATATCACAGGGTAGGAGTGAAGGGCCTGAACTTTGAAGTTCCTACTAGCTGATTTGCATCTAGTTCCTTACAAACACAAAATTTTCCTCTTATGAGGCTTTCCTCTATCTGGGGAAAAAGGGGAAGAGAAGGTACAAGAGAGACAAATCAGGAGTAGTGATGATAATATTTATGTTTTGTACAAGCACAGTTTTGTTTCTTTCCAGTAACAAAGAATGAAGGCTTGTGATGAAAAGGTGAAAAATATGAAATGGTTGAAAGGAGATAACTTCTTCTGCAAATGTCAAGTGAACATATTTTTGTAGGATGCTTTAGAGATAGAAGCTTCTGCAGTGTACTTCAGTTTTAAGGTTGTGGCATTTGGAGGCAGGGGGAGTGTTTGGTAGTTTGTTTAGGGGACTTTTTTGGTGTGCATGATTCTGTTAGTGTATGATGTTTCCTTTTAGACTGAGGCTAGTCAAAATGCCTGTAAAAATAAAAAGAGGTCAGAAACTCCTGTCCCTTTTGAGTGGAAAATGAATTAAAATGTTTCTAGGTATAAGCGCAATCAAATGTTCTCAGGACAATACCTTGTTTGACATTTGTTTCTGTTCGCACAAATGAAAGTTGGGTTTGTCTATAGGAAGCATTCCTTGAGTCTCACTTCAGGACAGCCTTTTTTGTGTGTCTTCCATTTAGCTTATTGCAACTGAACAGCAACCCCTCTTCAGTTGCATATCCTGTAACTGTTGTGCTGAAGTTGTATCAGCCTACTAATTTACAATCTGGTTGTTAAATAAGTGCATCATAAAATACTTTCTGTCTCCATGGAAAGGTGTCCAATGTCATATACTTTCTTGAAGACTACTTCTGCCACCCAGATGCAAAATATCAGTCTGAGGAGCTTGTTTTGGTTGACTCTACTCCAGCACTTCCTGTGAGAACAGAAAATAGCAGTCGAAGTTCTACTGGGTACTTTGAGATAAAGCCAAAATTACAAATTTAAGTTAAAGAAGTTGACCCTGCCCCCTGTTCAATTTGGAAACAGAACCTGAACTTCAAAAATCTGAATAAAAATACCTCTTTTGTTACATTTTTGTGTCTCTTAAATAATTTCACTCTTCCAGCTGTGAAGTGTCCCTGATGCCTGCATTTCTCCCTCTGATCCTTCACTGATGGACAGTATTTAAAATATGCTGAGCTAGAGCAGGTGATATCCCAGGTGACAGGCTGACCCAGAGGTTGTGGCAGCTCTGGGATGTGCCCTAAGGACACCACAAACAAGCAGCATTTGTTGCCCTATGCACCCTTTACTATCCTTGCTTTGTTTCCAGAGCTTGATTTGACCAGAGTTTGCCTTACCCTTAAAAGGGTGATTCACTGCTGGTATCCCCATATGTCCATACTCATTCTCTCAGCTGACTTTTTAAGCAGCAGATGGTTTACATAGTTGCTGCATCCGTATACCAGGTTTTTTACTACCTTAATGTTGCACATTATCAGTGGAAATCTGGTAAACGAGGATGATGATCTCTAATGATAATTGAAATTGAACTTCTGTGACTCTTGCTGCAACTGTGGTATACATATAACTTCCAGATTGTTTTTGCCTTATGTTGTTTTCTGTCTCTGTTCTTTTTCACCAGAAGCATGGGGCTTTAAAACCAGATTTCTGACTACTGTTTCTGTGACTTTACCAGGAGCCAGATCAAAATAAACAAGAACGAAATAATTTTGTTTGCATAAGCAAAAGAAAGACCTTTCTAGAATTCAAACAATAGACATGGTAGTGCTGAAAACTTTGACATCTTATTGGCAACCAGGTTTCCCATAATTTAGCTGTGGTGAGTTGTTGCGCATCAGACTCTCTCTGTTCAGTTCATTACAAGGCAGGGGACATCACCTGGTCCTCATGTCTTCTTGAAAACTAAATATCGTGAAGAATGGCATTTATGCACATATCTAACTGTACCTCAAGTCTGTTGCAATGTATACAAGATGGAACTAGATTTGTGTGGGCTGTGCTATATAAGAATGTGACCACTATAACTTATACTGTACATTGTGAAACTCACTGTGGGTGCAAAGTTTATACAGTCTGGGGTATATAAAACTAAACATGGAAATCCTAAGCGCTGATAGCCTTTTAAAAGAACTTGTATTAGATTGTCCTTCTTGCCTTTACTTTCCAAATATCTCTGTTCAAAAATCATTATTCTCTTCCATGACACTCTCTCACCATTGTAGACTAGTGACAGGTATAGGCTCAAAATGTGACTTTCACTTCCTAGATTATTTTTAAGTAGTTTCCCCAATCAGGTTTTGAGAGTAAATGTTAAAATGCTTTCTACAACACACTTAGTTTTGGTCTCAGGGAATTACCCCCTTTAGATAACGTTGTGACTGATACCAAAAATAATTTCAAATATTGTATATTTTGAAAGAAAACATTTTGGTAAATTCATTAAGAAAGTTCTGAGACTGGATATATTTCTTGAAAAACATTTTAAATTCTGTAAATCAATATTTTCTGTTGCTTCCTTGGAAAAAGCTGCTTGGCTGGTATAGTTCTTTCTTTAACTCAGGTTTGGCTAATGGAGCTGTGTGTGGCTTGCTAGTATGTCAGATATGCTTGTTTATAAATGTATTACACTATGGCTATATGTAGTTCTACTCATTGTTTATTATAGAGCTGTTTAAACAGCTCCCTATTGAAACAATGTAAAAAGCAAACTTGTTATAAATGAAACATGTTAACTCAGAGTTAGTGTCCTTTCAAATTGCAATATTTTAAGTGATTTTAAATTGCTTAGGTTGTCTCTGATTTTGTGTATCATATTTAAAAAGAGCAAAATGCTATTAAGTATTCTACACAACTGAATTACAGCAGAGCTTTCTCATTTTTAGTGAGGTTGAATTTGGCTTTACAGTGATAAGACTGAAACTATCTGAACTTCAGACTAGGTTAAGTACATAAGTGGGAGTCAATGTGACAATAGGCTGGAGCTGATGGGTGTCAAGTGGATGACTGAGGCTGTTCTATGTCACTTTCTACAAGTTGATGAATTTCTGTAAGGGTGCTTAGGCGAGTGAGGGAAGGATGTAAGCTGGCAGAGATGAACCTATAAATATTATTCCTAGAATTTTGCTTATCCTTGTGTATCGCTTGTGAAGTGGAAACTGGCATCTCCCAGTTTTCTCCTGCTTCCCCTAGTAGATACAAAAGCTATTATCCAGTACAGGCTTTTCTCCATTCTCCATTGTGTCCAAATGTGTCCATTTCTCACAAAGTCTGAGCCAGTAAGAAGGCATGTGCTAGGAGGCGTGAAGGACATTATCTTGCAAACACAGGATGTCTGGGTCTTTTAACCTCTATATTCATGCAAAGGAGTTTTTATATTGGTGAAAAAAAGTCCTCAAAAAATGCACAAAGCCCTGCTTATTGTGTTGTTTATGCAATAGTTTGTAATCAAAGTTTGGATTTTTTTGCATCAACAGGAATCACAAGAAAATTTTTTTATCTGTTTTTCCTCTGGATCTCTGGGGAATGAGTGAAACCAGTAACTGAGAGCATTTAATCAGTGAGATGTAGTATCTGGGAACACATTTTTCTTGGACTCTGATCTGGTCATTACAGTTTAACTTGGCATTTTCCCACCTGGCATCTAGATTTTAGGGGACCAGAACAGGGATTTACTTTCCGCATCAACTAGAAAGCAGTTACTGATGACTTTTTAACACTTTTTTTAAAGAAAACAGCAAGGCACAGACCAAGAAGATGGATAAGTATATATCTGAAGGAGATAGTTTCCTTGTGGGTTCATTTTTAGGTTTGACTAATACTATTTGTACACTTCGATTAAAATTGGCTACATTTTCAAAAAAAATTTCAGTATTTTTATCCTGGCAATTGCTCTTTCACATTCAATGCAAACTCACAAGAAATGGTGCAACATTATAAACCACTTAGCACTGAACATATTTGTGAATTCCTTAAATGCCCGTGAAAAAGTCTACTTGCAAAAGTAAGATTTTGAAGCTCTAGGTGGGAATAAATTGCAGCCAAAAAAATCTTTGCTTCTTTGGTCTTTGTACTCAAGCAGCCATTATTTGTCAACTGAAGCAATCCTGGGAGCTATCTTAATTCCCCCTCACCCCTTTTGTTGCTTGGTGGCTGTTTTGGGTGCAAGTGTTTGATTGTTTGGTGCTTTTGGTTTTGTTATGCGGTTTTCATTTCTTTATTTTCCTATTTTTATTTTTACAGTCTACCATGGCTCCGATCCACCCACTGTCTTGCTTCTCTGCTCCTGACATAGAAGTTGTCTGCTGTGCTGTTCTGATCAAGGAAATACTAGAATCTCATTTATGTAGTAAGTAGCCCATTTAATCTCGATTGATGAGATGAAATCTTGTTTATAAGCTGATTCATTGTGAAAAAATGGCTTAAACAGGAGGAATTTAGGTATGGCTTACAGGAAATATAAATGACCTGTGACCAAGGGAGAGGGGCAACTAAATTATTCAACATAATTCTGGCTTCAGGTGTTTACAGAGGTCTAAATTTTTTTAACCCCTGATGAATGCAGAAAAAGTTGTGACTTATTTGTTTTTTTGTTTTTATAATGAAGAGGTACTTTAAATAAGGGGTCTCTGAATGTAACAGATGTGGGCAACTCTTGTTTGCTCTGTGCTAGCAGTATGACTTTGAGTTTTGAAAGTGCAAGTCCAATTGTAACTTTTTAGTGTTGTTTTGTTACACTTGGGTGCATTTGTACTTCTTCTGTAGGGCATAAAGTGCTACAGAAGTATAATTTTTCTTTTTTCTCCTGAGGTGAAACTGGCCTTAGCTTTGTTTTATGGGTAGGGTTTTGTGGAAGTGTTACTGTGCAATGTATCGTAGTCTTTTTTCAATGCATCTTAATGCTCCCTTATAGCTGTTTCTCCATGTAGAAAATTTTTCAGGTAGCACTACCTTGATGAAAAGAAATTTTAATATATGGGGAATTTATACTGCTAGCCCAAAATTTGAATTTTCACTGGTTTTGCTTCAAAATGTTCAAAGGTCTGTCTCCTATTTCCATGCTTACTGCTTGAATGGGTTCTAAACTCCTGATTCTTCTGGGTCATCTGTCCTTATTTCCATATAACAGCAAATGCTATGAACATAACAGGCGGAAGCTGTGCTCATTCCCCATGCTACTTTGAATTTCATATGCTTTCAATTAAGCTTTTGTCCAGGCATAAGTTGAAGTTTGTGTATAGTAGTACATGTTGCTTGAATGCAAATCTCATTGCTTTATTCTTTAGGCAAATTATTTTTTTCATTTGTTTATTTGCTGGGTTTGCTTTGCCTTTTTTTTTTTTTTTCTTTTTTTGTCTTTTCTCCTTCCCTTGTCTCTCAACCTCAGTTTTGTCAAGCAAAACCCAGTCTCAGGTGAGAGTGCTTGGTAGTAGCATGTTCTATCATTGCCCACTTGCCTCGCACCTCCAAACTGTGGGAAGGGAAGAACTGAAGTGCCTTTCATAGAAAACTGCTAGAGCTAAAGCCATGGTAAACTGAGGTACAAAGTGAACTGAATAAAGAAATTTTTTTCCACCACGGCCTTTAATGACTGCTGTGTTTGAAGGTCCATAGGAATAAGAAGTTTAGTCTGCTGCCATTATTCTAATTAGTCAAAGAAGACTGCTAACAATGATGTAAAGGGTCATTGGTAGCAGGAAAACCCATCTGCACCAATTGGGAATTTGTCTAATTGATTTCTTACAGCTGTACTGAGAGTCTGAAGAACTTTGTAGATAGAGAAGGCTGTGTGTTTGGTTTGCCAAGTCACTAACTTGTGCTGAAATTTATCAACAGATTCTGCTTGTGGTGAGGGTTGAAGTATTTAATTTGAAGTTGAAAAGAAAACCAGGAACAAAGTGTTTTTAATAAACTGAAATGATAGCATTCTGTTAGTTTCCTTCGATGAGATTGGTAAAACGGAATCAGTGATAAGATGTGTAGATGCAATTATCTATATAGGAAAAAAAATATCTCCCCATATGCCTTCCCTACTTGCCCCTCTCCCTTGGTCACAGGTCATTTTTTCCTATGAATTATGAAGAAATTTAAAGAAATGACAGTTGAATCAATGTCTACTAATACAAGATACCACTTTTTATTGTTATTGGTTTTTTAATCTTATACCTGGAGAGTTGTCTCTCAGGTGCCTCAAGAAGCAACTCAAGAACTTCTGCTTTTCCACTGAAAATATAGTGACACATTATTTAGATAACCAGGCACTAAATAGCTGTATTTCTAGCATCTCCAAATCTCAAAACACACTGCAGTCCATTCCTTGAATCAGAAAACCTTTAATTTTTCCTACACACAAATTCCCTTCTTTCTCCCTTTCTTCTGTAGTGTGTTTCCAGAGGAAGGCCTAGTATCTGTTGCTTTCTTGGTGAAACTGCAATGGTAATCTCATTGCTGTGTCCCAGAACTGACCTATGAACAGTCTAGGATTAATTCAGGGAATGCTGTTGCAGCTAGTCACACTCCATTTGCAAGAGAAGGTGGCTGAGCTTCATTTCCTGGGGAGAAGACCTGGGTTGTATCACTATATAGAGATTTATAAGGAGCCAATTTGTTAGTGCTTAAAACTAAAATTTCTTTTTAGCAAACACAGATGAGCTAACAAAAATTGCAGAAGAAAATTTGAAGTGGGAAAGGCATTTGTGTTTCACTGAACCAATAATCAGCTTGTCCTAAGCATGGGAGGAAACACTGGACCCTGTCCTTCTGACTTTAGAAAACTAATTTTTGAAAGCTTTCTGAAGGGAATTAGTTCCATGTTCTGAGTATTCAAACAAGTTTGTTAATGTAGTAGAGATTAGGCTCTTTCACTGGTTCAATAAGGATTAACTTCTAATTCGGCTGCTGTCCTCTCTGTTATTTCTTCCTGCTATAAGGAGGTCTCTGTTTCTGCTGGCCAAGAAGGTAGAAAAAATATGTTGCTGCCTACAGCATATTACTTACTTGTTACTTTTGCATCTAGGCCAGTGAAGTACTCAATTAGAGAGCTGGGGACATCTAAAAAAGGCAGAAGTAGAAGTTATGAGAGTGGAGCGTTAATTTCTCATGTGCATGAAATCATGTCCATGTGTGATATCTGGGGCATAAGCCATGGTTTTGCCAAGCTAGACTGTTCCCTTAGCAGAAAAAAAAACACAAGGGAGCCAAGTCTTTTACATGCAAAAAGATATGAACTTCTCTTCAGGCTGATACAATTGTATTTGCTAAATTGTCACGTTTTGTCTGAAGGAAGACATAGCCCTGAGATGGAGCGACTAGAGACTTTGTATAGGTTTAATAAGGCCTTTATGCATAAAAAATATTAAGCACACCTGCATACTGATAAGTGCAAATAAATAATTTGATCAATGAAAATGTCTAAGGGAGATGTGTTTCCTGCAGGTTAAACAGTTTAATCAGGGTTCTTGTGTATTTATACTGACCGCTAAAAGATACAGGTACTCTACCATTTTGTGGTGGGATTTTTTTTGTGTTTGGGTTTTTGGTGTTTTGTTTTGTTTGGTTTGGTTTTGCTTTTTTATCTTTTTTTTTGTTGCTGTTGTTGATTTTGTTTCAATTTTGGTAGTAATTTTATTTCTGTTTAGTTGAACAGTTATGTCTACTCTTTTGCCTTTAAACAGCTGGGGAACAAAATCTGCCCCTGCAGTTTAAGATCAGGACAAGCAGGTACCCTTCAGTCTTCTAAGGTGCATACTTCAAGACTAATACTCTCTTTCTGACAGCCTCCTCTGGTATGAATCCTTGGAAGTGCATGGCAGTAAATGGTTCAAAGGCAATAAGAGGCAGTTCCTGTACTTGAGTAGGAAGGATAATTACAGCAATTTTAAGAACTGCCTGAATGTTTCAGAGTGGTGACTCATCCGTAGGTTCTTCTGCACAGCCAGTATATTTTTCTATCACAGCTATCTTGCAACCAGGACATTATAATTCTATTTATATTTGTGCATGTCTATCCCCTCTATGGCTTAACCTGCCTTAACAGTGTGTAAATACTGCTGAGTAAATAACAAATGAAAGGTGAACCTGGAAAGACACTGCTCTATTAGTCATTAAAAAGATCAGACATCTGGGATAGAATTTTCATGAATCTCTTTTTCAGGAGACTTTCAGTGAAGGGTGAATGTTAGTCACCTAGCATGCTGATTTGATAATACTTTGGATGCATTTCAAATACTTGTCTGCAAATTAGACTGGAAATGTTGATTTTGGAAGTAAGGAGAAATGGATCATTTCAGAATGTTTGTTACATTCTACTTTAGTGCTAACGTAAAACAGTCTTCTTGTGACAATATGGTGACTCCCCCCTTCCCACTCCCATGTCCCCAAATATAATGGAAGTAAATAAATAGTAAAGGGAAATATTTTGATCTTTCTGAAATGGATTTTGTTGCTTTTTAAAGAAAGGTTTTATTGCCAAAAGAAAGGTAAAAGCATGTGTTTGTCTTTATTTCCCTTTCTTCTCTTTTCAAACAGTCCCAGTTGCTCTCAGCATATAGCACTAGACTTATGCAGATACAATTCTTCTGAATCCAATGAAGTTCCTTCCATTATCTTCTGGAGTGTCTGAGAAGAGGACTGAATGTTAGTACTGCTGATTTAAAGTGCCTGCTTTGCTATTAGTTCTGGCTCAACATGAACTAGTTTTGCAGTCCTGAGGATCCATTGCTATCCACGCCTTCCCAGTCTCTCCTTAAATCACTTGTCTGATGCTTCTCCAGCATTCTCTGGTTTTGTTATGCAGCATTCTCTGAGCAGGACATCTCTGTTGCTCCATTTGTACAGACCCTGTACAGGAAACCCTTGGCTTCGTTGACTTCCATTCACTACAAATGCTCCAGACTAATCAGAAAGATGGTCCAGATCCTTCACTTGCCTGAGCAAAACTAGTTTCAGACATTTGTAGATTTTCTCAGTGTTGAAACTGGATATGATGTTTTTGGATATAAACTTTGCAACTTTGTCTAGTATCCAGTTGCAAACTCAGGAGCTGCTTCATGGTAATAGAAGTCCCCTGACATTGCTGTAGTTTTATTTTAGATTAGATGGATCTATTTATATTTTCTTAGCATGGATTTTTCTTCTCCCTCTTTCTGGAATTAAACTGAAGCTTCATATCAAAGTGGTCTGGAGGAACGGCTTGCTGCTGCCACTGAAATAATTTGATAAATAGAGTGATAGAGTGCTTCAGGGGAGTGCTCTGTCAATTTCAAAAGGAATAAAGTGTGTTTAATTAAAGTAATCTCTGTTTAGATTATGATATATCATTTTAATGCCAACGGTGGTTTTTAATGACTAGAGGATGCCATTCATACGAGAGGCAGGAAGCTGATATGGTACTTGGAACTCTGTTTCCCAGATTCTTATAACTGATCATTTAGAAGATGTGCTCTGCTAAGAAAATGATGTCTATTAAACAGTATTCCACAGCACACCAGTAATTGATAGAGATGTGGCACTGGGGAAAGAGTAGCAATTCCTGACCAGAGAAATTCAAAGAAATGGAATCTCCAATGCATAGAGGACTGACTTTTTTAAAGTGACTACCCGTGGACTGTAGGTTGCCAAGTCCAGCCAGCTCTGTAATAGTTTCCAAAAAGCCCCATGTCCTGCAGTTATTCAGCCTCAAAATATTAGGTCTACAGGTAGTATTTAGGAGAAAAACTGTTCTTAATGTGCTTGAAAAATACTAATGATCCTGCCTGCAGTTGTGAGGGCAGTTGTACTGGTGCTTCAGCCTCTCGCTTTTAATTTCCTTTTTTTTTATTTTTTTTTATTTTTTTTTATTTTTTTTTAGCTATTAGCTTTGCTCCAACACATTCTGGTATCCAAACCTATTTCTACATCTTATCTTGCATAGGAGAATGTAAAAGAATCTGAACCCTACAACAATGGGAGCTCCTGTTGTCTCAGAACCTTCTCCCACTAGCAGCTGAACATTTCTTACACTGCAGGGAAACAGCTGAACAACTCCACAGAGCTGATGAGATGATATGAGCTGTCGGGGATGGGAGTGATGTAGCACAATTTGTAGGAGAAACAAGCTCTGAAGGGTTGGTTCTCCTGCTGGGTGTTGACATGTGCCACCGTGTCATGTAACCAGGAACTGAAACTTGAATGTCTACAGGAATACACAATGCAGAGTTAGCTGTCTTGGCTTCCCATATTTAAGGAATGTTGGCAGCAAAAGAAAAGGAGACTGGCACCTTATGACAATACTTCATATGTCTTGCCAGGAAAGTATGACTCCTGGTTTTGTGACTGGAGGTTTCTTTTCTGTTATTTGTTTTGTTTTTCATGCTCAAGACCAGACTTAATCCATTCACTTTTGTAGCATGTATACACCCTAAAATGTTCCATCTAGCTGGTGAACTGCAGGTGGTTTTCATCTGTGTTTTTCAGCCACCCTGATGAGGCTGGATCCTGCAAAATTCTCCACTGCTACTGTGAAATAAACACAGAGCTGCTGCTTCTTGTGTACTATGAAGAGCTTCTAGGACAGGTACCATTTTGTAAAGGTTGACAGTTTTCCTTGGCTTCATTCAGGACTGAAGAGAACATTTTTCATTTGGCATGCAGCATCCCCTAGCAAAATGTTGCAGTGAACAAAGCTGAACCACTGGGACAAAAGTATTCCACTATAAAGTGCGTGCTCTAATTTTCATTCCCTGACTTGGAAATGCAAAGCTGACTTTGGGGGGATTCCTAATGTGCTCAGTGTCTCTGAGAACTGGGTTATTACATGTCAAATATTTGTTCATGCTTTGCTTCAATTGCTGTGTCCAGGTGTGAGTTAGTTTTTGGTGGTAGTTGTAGCAAAAACTAGGGGTTTGTTTGTTGTTATAATAAAGAGGATAGGACAGTGATGCTAGGGTGTGGATTATTTTTTCATATGAAGACTTCCTTGGCTATGCTCTTCCCTTTTCTCTGAGCACACCAAGCTGCAGAGAGTAAGATGGAGGAAATGGAGTATTTGAAAGAGTAATCAGTCATACTAACATCTGTGATTAGGTCTCCTTCATGAGGGAGCTGCCTAACAGAGACCTTCGGAGGAAACACAGTAATGCAGTCACCTGGTATCCCCTTAAATTGTGGTTGATAAGACTTAAAGTC
Source organism: Bolborhynchus lineola (assembly GCA_025448015.1). Lineage (NCBI taxonomy): Eukaryota > Metazoa > Chordata > Aves > Psittaciformes > Psittacidae > Bolborhynchus > Bolborhynchus lineola. The sequence goes on along the minus strand of JAOEHX010045098.1, from coordinate 65,447 downwards.
CAGAAGCCTCCAAGGAGATGTATATTGATATTTGGCATATTGTGCAGAACTGCAGACTGAGAGTTGAGAATCTGCTTGTTGTCTCTTGTAAGAATAATATGTGGATGGATCCTTTCTCTTCTAATGACAACTTGTGAAGTCTAGTGGTGTCACTGCTAATTCTGATTATATTAATCAGCTGCATATTTCACCACTCTGCATTTCCTTAGACAGGAATAGCTCTCATACATTTGTAATAAAATCATTCTTTATAAAGATATTGTAGGAAAAGCTTATCTCCTGAAGGATAAGGTATGTGAATTTATTTTAAACTCTAGTGGAAAATACTTGCAGTTCTGACATTCCAGTGTTAAAGCCAAAATGGCAAATGTTGACTCCTTTCGTCTGAAGAGCTCTCCTTTTTTGACTTTACATTCAAGCCCTGCAAGAAGATCAATTCCAAGTAATTTATTTTCTACAGATCAGTCCACTCTTTTCCAAAGCTTAAAACCAGCTTTGTAGTTTTGGGGTTAAAAGGAATGTGTGCTGTGCTGGACATTTCTATATTAGTGTGCTCAGGGGGATCCTTGGTAGCGGGGGAAACAAGTGTCATGGCAACTGAAAGAAAAGCCTGCCTTGAAGCTGCCAGCCCAGCATGCTTCTACATGCGTGGCTCTTGCCATTCTGAACTGCCATTAAGAAGAGTGCTTCTTGGGTTTTTGTTTGTTTTTTATTCTCCCCTGCAGCAGTCTTCAGAAGCTTTCTTTAATACCTGCTACTCGCTCACTCTCAAAATACAAGAATCTTAAAGTTAAAAAATGGAGGTGAAATGAGAGATGTAAGCAAATCTTAAAAACTATGGTCTTGGCCTGGTAATACAAAGAGAAACCAGGATTTTCTGGAAAATAGTAAGAAATATGGTTTTATTCAAGCTAAAAGCTTTTTATATACAAATCAACTCTTGCCATTTTTGCACAGGCAGAAGTTGAACCAGCATGAATTCTCTCAGTTTCTTAGAACTATTTTTTAATGCGAGTCCTTGTTATATGTTTGAGTGCAAATCCATTCATCTTTGTTTCTTTAACTGTTTTGCAAGAAAACATTCAAAACTCAGAGTTGAAAGAAGACTCTGTAGAGCAAGTCAACATAAGCAACCTTAACTAGTGTTTACAACAGTACTGAAATAATGTAGTAATACCAAACTAGCATGCTGGCAACCTTTTCTGTAGCTATTTGGGTCAGTTTGCATGGTGATGTTTGAGTTCCTTATTAAAAAACTGAGGTCCACAGCAGAAGTGGGTTTGTATGGGCTGTTTACATCTGTTAAAGATAACTTGAAAAAGCATCACCTCCAAAACAACCTTGCTTATGTGTGGATGGTTTGTAGAGCTAAGAGGAAGTCATATCTGAAAAACTCTTATTGTTAACTGAAGTGCAACGAATTCTAAGTCAAATAAACAATCAAGCAGGCTACAAGCACAATGAAAACTTGTTGCTTCATCAGGCAGTTCTGCTGAGTTTAAACCCATGTTGGAGTGCTGTTTATAGTCACAGAAGACTGACAGAAAATTCGTTTTGTTCAGAATGGTTGAAAGCAGCTGTGAACACTTCACAGATTTGACTGCTGTTGGAGAGCCTTCTTGTCAGCAAAAGTTTTGGGTGCTTCGATGACTTCAGGATCTGCTTGCTGTAAGAAGCTGTAAATCTGCTCACTTTTGTAATGGTGAGCAGGGTTAGGATGAGCTGAGCTTCTGTTTTGCTATTCAGCAACTGGATGCCTGCAGACTATCCTGCCTGACCATCTTATGATTCTTCCCAGGGTGAACTGTAGAATCACTGAGGTGGGAAGGTGCTTCTGGAAAGTATCTGATTCATAATCCACTCCCCTCACTCTCACAGGCTTAGGGGGGAGGTTGTTCAGGGCTGTGTAAGGTCTGTTTCTTAATATCCCCAGGGATGGACTCTTTCCACTTGTTCCAGTGTTTAATCATCCTCAGACTAAAACAGAGTTCTCTTCCTGTATTTCAGTTTGCGCCCGTTGTGTCCTCTTCTGTTCCTGACAACTACTGAGAAGTCTGGCTCTGTCTTCTTACACCCCCATCAGGTACTTATTACACACTGATCAGATACCCCTGAACCTTCTCCAGGTTGAGCAGTCCTCTCAGGTTCTACTCATACATAGAATAGGCTATGTCAGCTGGAAGGGGCCTACAACAACCATCTAGTCCAACTGCCTGACCAGTTCAGAGCTGACCAAAAGTTAAGGCATGTTGTCAAGGGCATTGCCCAAATTCCTGTTAAATACTGACAAGCTAGAGGCATCAACCACTTCCCTAGGAAGCTTGCCCCAGTGTTTGACCACCCTCTCAGTAAAGAAATGCGTTCTAATGACTAGTCTAAATCTCCCCTGGCAGATGTAGCTTTGAACTGCTCCCACACATCCTATCGTTGAATACCAGAAAGAAGAGATGAGCACCTTCATCTCTGCTTTCCCTCCTCAGGAAGCTGCAAAGAGCAAGGAGTTGCTCCTCAGCCTGCTTTTTTCCAAATTATCAGAGTCCAAAGTCCAGAATCCAGCCACCTTGTGGTAGGTTGTCAGGTTGGTTAAGCATGATTTTTCCCTTTGTCAATCTTTGCTGACTATTTGTCACCACTTTCATGTATTTGGAAATGGTTTCCCGGAGAATTTGCTCCATTACCTTTCCGTGACTGAAGTGAAACTGACTGGCCTGCAGTTTCCTTCTTGCCAATGTGAGTGACAATTGTTTTCCTTCAGTAATAAGGAACCTTCCCCCTTTTTCACAACTTTTCAAAGGTAATTGTATGTCATTTGTATGATTTTGGCAGCTCCCTTCAGCAATCATGGGTACATCCGATCAAGTCTATTGGACTTGCCCATGTCCAGCTAGTTTAAACATTCACAGACTTGATCCTTGTCCATCAAGGGTAAGTCTTCTATCTCCTCAGATATTTGTTGGTAAGACTGACATTTCAGATAAATTGCCATCCTTTGCCTTTTTGCTGATATCCAGTATCCAGATCTGATGTCCATTAAGCTGATGAGACTCTTTCCATTTGGATCAAGCAGCATTCAGCTAGGATGCTCTGAGATTTCAGAAACGCATTTCAATAAAGGAAATAATGAATGCATTCATGCTTCTTGCCTACCCCACTCCCCAGACAGCTCTCCAAAGCAATGATTTTTAGGACCTCTCCATTCAATTTAGTTAGGTACTTGGAGCAGTGGTGGTGGTGAGTTGATAGCTGCATTTAAGGCTGAAGGATTCTAAATAAAGCAGTATTCTAAGGCAGTAGAAGAATGAAATTTAGAGGAAAAAAATTAAATGGGAGGGGGAATATGTGAACTGTAGGTATTACTGATTACAAATAGGAGAGCTGAGCGCTTTGACACAAAGAATCTGTAGAAAAGATATTAGTTGTTTCTGCATGGGGCTGGACAGGAAGATTGTCTTCTTGAAAGTTTGGGGCTTGTTTTTGGGTTTGGTTGTTTTTTTCTTTGCTTTGCCACTACTGCTTGTTTAGGAACAAGGAGTTATAAATGTGTGAGCTGGGAAGTCCTATTAAAGCTCTGTCTGCAGAATTAACAACATGTAATACTGTCAAATCTGCAGTTTACTGTAAAAAGTGGCACTTCTACATACTAAAGTCTAAATCCAGATTAGAAGCTGCTCATGAATAGTGAACAAATCTTGCTAGAATCATCCTACCCTGTTTTACTTGTCTGGAGTAGATGGTAAATTCGTCTTAAAATCTTACATAATTTCTGCTTCTGTGAATAAAGGGCAGCTTGTACAATAGTAACCTATGGCAATTGCATATTTTAATCATGCAATTTTAGTAGTGCGTGTATACCTCTCTCTGTTGATCTACTACTGTCGAGTTTGTTGCTGTCAGTGTTTATCTTTGGTTCTGTGTGTAGAACACCACCAGTTTTATGAGTAGTTTTGTGTGAACCAAGGCTTGTCAAAACTGCATCAGGATTGTATAGTGGATATGTTTTGGGGCTTTGTTGTTTTATTTTTAGTATAGTAGCAATAATAGTATTAGTAGTGATATATTTCCTACTAATGATGCTATTAGTAAATCGTGTCTACCAGCTGGTCTATCCGAATACACTTGTCTCCTATTTACTTGCTCAATCTGCTATGTGATGCTGGAGCTGGCAACCCTGTTTGCACTGCTTTTACATCACTGAAACGATGTAATGCACCAGCAGTGACAAGCTCTATGGTAATTCAGCAAGTGACAAGCTCTCTGTTCACATCTGTGTCTATTTTTTACTCCCATTCTTAGTTTATTTGGTCCAGCAGTTCGTGTGAAAGATAGCTTTGACTAGTGGCTAGAGCATGGACATGGAATAACTGGATACAGACTCCTGACACTGCTGTAATCATTTTGTAATGGCATTGAGTTTTGACTTTGATTTTCCTCTTCAAAAATAATATACTTTTGAAAGTAGCATAGGTGTTTGCCTAGCATATAGTAACTAGTGTATCTCATGATCAGGTTGTACTACGGTCATTTAATTCTTTAAAAACCCAAATGGAAATCCTTTTGGATTCCGTTTAAAATGAGGTGAGGTTAGTAGTCTACTCCTTAGGTAAACTTAATGAAGAGATTTGCTTCTCTTGCCGTCCTTCAGGAGGCCAGTGAGTGGAGGCTGCCTGCATGTAGATCAGCAAAAGACTGCTGTGCTGTAATCAGTCATGGAGCTGCATGTGAGCCACCAAGTGCCCACTGGGACTCCCAGAGAAAGATGAACATTCTTTCTCTTCTTCTCTAGTATGCTGCTGAACTCATTTTCATCTCTCACCTGAGTTAGCTGGTACTTTTCCTTCTCTCCTGCTGCTTCCCAAAGTCCTTCCCAGCCTCTCTTTAATGGCGTACTTTTAACCAGCTCAAGGGTGTTGCTTATGCTCCAGACATAGTTTTCTCTCTAAAATGATCTTTGAAATAACCAAGGGTAAAAGCACTTTGATTTATTATTTACAGGAAGTGTGCATTTGTAGGTGTGCTGATGAAAAGCCTTTTTTGAGATGATGGAAAAGTGTTAACTTCCAACCTGAGTGCTGCTTTTGCCAATACAACTACAAATGCACAGCTTCAGAAAGTGCTCTTCTATTTTTTCCTTAATTAAATGTGCAAAAAAAAAAAAAAAAAGTAGTTTTTTTTTAATCCTCCTGGGGAAGAGAGGGATGTGGGTTGATCCCAGGTAGGTGAGTTGCTTCACTTAGTGCGCATCTAAATTATTCTTAGGTACCAAGGTGATGCCTGAAATTTACTTAATTTCTTACAACATATAAAGCTTTTTAGCAATTACTGAATCTGAGAGTATGCCAAATGCTGTGTGTACTGTAAAGCACAGAACATAAGTATAAAATCTTCTCAAAATTAAACTATCCCTTTCTCATGAGTCCCATGAAATACCATATTCAGCTTTGGGATTCCTCCATCTCAAAGTCTGTGTGAAGAAACAGATGCATAATAATTATCAATGAATACTTAATGCTTAGGTTGAGATAAATTGAATACTGGTGTATGGTGATGGGGTAAGGCATGAACCCATGATAGGGGAGAAGCAAAATCTGTTCCTCCATCATTTGACTGGAGTGAGGGCTACTTCTGTTGGTGCCAGCTTGGGGTGTAATGCCTGCTTCTTAGTTCTGTCTGCTCAATCCTTCTTATAGTCTGCAACGATGGAACCTGCTGGGCTGGGGCAAAAGGGCAGTCTCAAATTTTTGTCCCTGTGTTCTATGACTCAATGAGAGAATCCTCTTTCCATGGCTGACAATGGAAATATGCAGTGGTTGAAGTGGTGCAGCTTTGCTTTGCAGCTGTCTGTCCTTCTGTCAAGTAGCTGTTATTTGTAGCAGCATTGCAGTCACAGTCAACATAAAGTATTCTGCATCATGAACAATTAAAACCATGTTGTATTTGCACCACAACTCATGACACTGAAATTATCCTGGAAAGGCTACAGGGGGCATGCCTCTGGCCTCTTGTACAGTAGTAATTAATTGGGTCTACTTTCCCTTTCCCCATTTTTAATTTATTTTTTTTATTTGCAGTGCCTGGAATGGGAGTCTTTGAAAGTCAGAGCTGCTGCTGTGCAGTGCTTCACTTTCCTCTCATAATCCACATCATTCTCTAATAAGATGGTTTCACATCTAATGAGAAGCCTTGACTGCAAGTCTCATTAACCCCCTCTGCCTTAGGTGCTTATTAACATTCTCCACTTGTATGTTTGCTTGGTGAAATACAGAACAGAGGAAGGGCATTGCAAGGGAGTGGAAGATGTGGTAGAACTGATGTAGCGAGATTGTTCTGAAAGATCCTCGATGGTGGAGGGAGAATAACAGAAGTCATATCTTATTGCATCTTTCAAAACAGAGATGTCAGTGCTCCAGTTCATTTTAAAAAGGAGAAAATTACCTGGGCTACAGAAATGTGTCGATGACACAGGCTACCCTCAGAATAGACTAGCATGGAATGGATTATTGAAAATAATGTTATTGAACAATTTACAGTACAGACACTAACCTAAAAAATAAAATTAGGCAAGGAAAAACATGTGCAGGATGGAAGGAAAATGCAAGCAATTTTATGGGTCTGGAGAACAACCTCAAGCCTAATGTCATCATTGAGGAATGGGCATGGGGAACAGGGCAGAACCAAAAGCTCTTGATCCCTTGGAAGGCTGAATATCAGTATTCTCCATGCTTGATAGTGCAGATCGGTATCTGCCATGCTTGTATTCTTACTTACAGTATCTTTACCAAGATATTGTGCAGTGATGATGAGTCATTCAGGGCCTTATACATTATGTGTCTAGTTCTACTAAATGGTGAGTTGTGATGCTAAATGATGGTACAAATATTTAAGCCCTGGAATTTGATGCTACACAGTGTTTAATCTGTTTTCTTTGTCTTCCGTGGGCATTATCCATTGTTCACTATATATAAACAATGTCTCTTTGGTCATCTATCAAAAGCTTTCTGCATTCGCTGAACCAGTTTTCTGTATTGTGTGGCAGAAAATCAAAGTTGGACTCAGCCAGATCTGTATGGGACAAATACTTGAGTTTGGAGGATAAAACCAAAATCCCTGTAGCTGAAAGGTAGAGGTAAAGTGCTCCCTGCACTGGCCTGTACAATACCAGCCTTCCTGTTTAATTTTAGTTGCTTTGGTTTTCCCTTGTTGAAATCTGTGGTTTCTTGTACTATTTATAGGACTGTTGGGATCTATGCTGTTCTTGTCTAGCCTATGAAGAGATAGACTGGTCCTGTGTCAAGTCTCCTGAACAGAGATTCTCAAGGAAGTGGTTCTGTTCCCAGATGTGGTACAGTGATATAATATATGTAATCACATACAATTCTTAATTGGTCTGTGTTTGCTTACTTGTGAAATGAGTACATTACTCAATAAGAACTCTTTGGAAGTGAATAACAACCATGTAGTATAATAGTAAAAGGAGAGAAATTATGAGCCCTGGGTACTATTATGGCTGCACTTAAAAAATATTTTCTTAACTCTGTAGCTATCTTTAACTGTTGCACAAGTTTTCCTTAATCAACCTCTGTCTTTTCTGGATTAAGTCCTCCTTCATTTACTTATAAGCATTTTTATGCTCATCATCATTAATTAAATAGGAACTAATTGTAGCCAAGAATCAATTTTTCCAGCAGCAATTTGTCCTGACTAAAGCAGAAAAAAAATAATTAGAAGTGGAAGTTGTATTTTTAAGCCCCAAATGATTTAGTTTCAGAGGTCTTGATCAAATTAAATGGAGGATCAAATTAAGTGCCATCAGGTGACTGAATTACACTGAAGACATTGTACTTGCAACAACTATTTTTCCTTATGCAAATGCTTATGAGGTGAAAATGGGTAGTTATTCACAGCTGTAGCAGCTGTGTCCCATATTTTTGACTCTTTATTTCATCTGTCTCTCAGTCACTTTATAGGAAATATTGCTTCTCCAGGAGACACATTCAAACTGCATGTTCCCTTAATGTAGCAGTCCAGTCTGCTTCCAGGAAATGCCATACAAGTAATGCAGTCACTCTGATTCCTAAACATGAGGCATTAATGTAAAGAAAACAAGCACATCAGAACTGCCTGTGATTGGGCGTATGAGCTACACAACTTGCAGGATATACGAAATGCAAAGAGCTCAGCAGAAGCACTGTATAATTTTTCCTATGAAATACTGCAAAAATCTCTTGTTCACATTCTTAATATCCATGGTTTTAAAGCAATGCTTTTATTCTTGTTGTTGTCATATAACTCAATGTTTTCTTCATTCAGAAGTGTAATTGATTTAAGTACTGTATGGAGTTCCATACCTTTGCTAAGAGAGGGAATAAACATGAGAAAATGAATTGTGTTCTCATAATATGAGATTTACTGTTTTAACCAAAAGCTAATTTAACTCTAAGCAAATGGAGAGTAAAACATTTTATTGAGAAATACATAATATTCAGAATGTTATTTTTCTTCTGTGTTTGCACATGAGGCACCTCAGAATACATACCATCCTTGTGTACCTTCATTTCTTTTATGTAGTCATGTGGGGTCAGGCTTAGCTAGTAGCTAACAGCTGGGAGGATGAAGTTAAATCAACAAGTCCTGACATCCATTTTGCACCAATCACATTAGACAGCTCTTTGCTCTATAAACTCTTACTGGAAAAAAAAACCAAACTCAACCACAGCCTCCTCTAAATCCTGTCCTCTTTGGGTGCTTTCAGCAGCACTTCTCTGAGAGGCCAGTGGTAGATTTGTGACTCCAAAGTCGTGAGGAACGTGAAAGCTCTCTTCTAGTCTGCCATGCTTTCTCATTTGTCTGTGCACACAGGAAGCCTTTCAATGAATCCTATGAATCAGCTGGGTCAGTGTTTTTAGCCTCCAAAGGTATCTTTTGTGCTTTGATCTGCTGATTAATTAGGTGAAGGTATCTTGCTTGTAAAATGGCTGGGATGGAAATTCCATTGCGGTGTTGGTGCGCCCCTTGCTTTTAACTGTCTCTTGGAATGTCAAATGTAATTATTTATTATTGAGGAGAGAGCATGACATTTCTACAAAGAAACTTTACCTAACTCAGCCTTTGCCAAAGGCTTAGGCATTATGCTTTAGATTGAGACTGACTCAAAAGCTTGCCTAAAAACTCTCTCTGGTAATCTTGTAGGATCTGAGAATTTGGTCTAGTATAGTCAGTTCAAACAGAGAATTCATCAGTGATTATGAAGCTTTTTTCCCCTTCACTTACTCTTTCTCAGCTGTCCTGGTGTGCATGCATTGCTATCCAAACAAGCAGCCGGAATGCATGAAGTTGTGTTTGATCAAGGAGGTTTCAGAGAGGAGCCACTGTTTCCTTCTGACATACTGTTTGAGCTATTTGAACCCTACATGTTGTATTTAACAAGAGCTAGGGTGAGAATGGCTATTAGGGTAAATTCAGAGCAAGGCTTAATCACTGCAGATTTGCAGCTGATGTATTGATTTAAGGAAAAGAATGTTGAATTTGTTGTAAGAGATTACAGCATAAAAGCAGGATGGAAGATGAATGTTAGGAAAACTAATGGGATGTGTAATGGCTTAGGAAAGAATATGGTGAGAAGAGAGAGGTGATAATCTTTCAGGTACAGAGTGACTTGGTTATGTTCTCCCTCAGCTTATTCTGATAATTAATCATAGTTTGGGATGTTCTTGAGCTATTTGTGATAGATCTTAGAGTAATTGGTCACAAAAATTGTAAAATATAAAAGGGGTAACATTAAAAAAAATATGGCAAGTCTGTCATCGTTTCATCCTTCTGGATTTTGTGTTCTAGTCTTTGCCCCACCTATTAAGAAAATATGTACTGTAACGAGTAGACTTATTTAATAGAAAAATTTTTCTTTACTAAGTTCTTCTAATGCATTTGTTAGCTCTATAATGCAAGTTGTATTGTGTAGTACTGATAAATACAGTGTATTGCAGAAGTTTACTTTCTCAACAGATTGCAACAAGAGGATCATGCATGTCACCTGTGGACAGCTGCTATTTTGTGGTAGTTCTCAGGGGTCTGTCTAGTGAAGCTACTAAAAGGTCAATACTGAAGCTATTGAAAGTGCTTTTTCTAGAAAAAGAAATCAAATGCTTATGAATTTTCATCTCTTTCACCAAAATTTTGTGTCTGTAGCCGTGTAAGGATAGTTAAATTTCACCCTTGTGATGCGTCACTCCCTAGCTGACTAAATGGATGTGGTGGTCACCCTCTCCAGAGATAGAGGGTTAAATCCTAGCAACAGGCAGTTTTCTTCCCCCTAATTTCTTAGATTTTTGGCATTGCTTCTGAAATGTTGGCAATAGATAGCCTATAGTTTTTTAAATTGCCCACTCTCAGCAGACATCCTGATTTAAAATGTCCAGCTGTTCATCATTACTTGGGGCCCTCATTAAAGCCCAAATATGCTGGATTCATCATTACACTCAAGCTATAGAGTGCAATGTAAATAAGAATTTAAGCAACTGCTTAAACATTTGTTAAAGGTCTTAGATTTTGGTTTATGGGGTGTTCTTTTTACAGTTTAAGTAATGTTTCATGATGTGTTATGTTTTATACGAGGCAAGCAATGATTTATTTTGATTTTACTGAACATCGTCATAAAATTAACTCAGTTTACAGTCATAGATTTAATATAGTTATTCAATTACAGTGACTTGAGATACTAGCATTTATTACTGTTTATTGCACTGCTTATATTGTTACTGATTATGGATTTTTACAGTAAATCAGCAAAATCTTAGCATATGGAACAATGCTGTTGTATTAGTATATACATTATGGAAGACCTATTGCTATGCCTGTGGTTGCTAACGTTTGTGATTGTAATTATTAGTCATCTAGTTACCAAAAGAGCAAACCATCTTGCTAATATTGCAGTAGTGGGACCAAGCAGTCAGCAGTGTCTGAGCACTCCAGGTAGACTGAGGTATTTTGGTGAATGCTGGACTGTGCAGAGAACAGTGGGTGTGAAACGATTTGTAACTTCACTGTTTTAAGGCAGTGAAACCAGGATGGTACAAATATGAAAGGATGATGTTAGATGAAATTTTGATTGAATCTGCTGCTTAGATTTTGTGGAGTGTTACAAAAACTTGTATTAGAAAACTTCATTTGACTGGCATTTTGCATTAAAACCATTTTTTTATTGTGTTCTTTATTTTGTATGTTCCCATCCAAGCCCTACAAGTAGAATGCTGTGCTAATGGGCTTAAATGGCATCAAAGACTTATTCTGATTTTTTTGTTTGTTTTGGGGCTTTGGGCTAGTTTTTTTTTTGTTTGTTTTGGCTTGGTTTTTTTTCCACACTGCATAAACTGTCAGTAGGAAAAGGCATAGCAGTAGATTCAGTGTAATATTCTATGTTTTTTTTGTTTCAGTGCTAATTAAACTAACTGTTCAGTTATCTTCATTGTTCCCTAACTACATCCCTCATTCTAGTCCAAACACAGCCAGACAAAGCTTCAAGATGCTGTGGATCTCATAATTTCTTTGTTTGCTAAATTAAAATGTTGTCTTCTATCAAATTTCTATTCTGTTTATATGTTGGTATATAGTCAAAACAAAATCTAGTATTCTCTCTGACAGAATCTTTCACAGCAAGATTCAGGAAAACATTTCTTGGGCTACCTGTGTGTTTTGAACTCAGATAACTGCTCTGGATGACTAATCGGGGAATAGAGGTGTGGCTATGCTCAATACCTGGCTCAGAAGTCTGTATTCTTATAAAATGTATAATCTTATGCCTGGGGGGGAAGGAAATATTTGAAAATTGCCAGGATGACCCAAATGGCTTGGGCTTGCCATCCATTCTCCCTTTTTTTGGGGTACATAATCTGTAGATTTACTGACTATAATCTGGGATATTTCTGTCCTCCCCTGAGCTGTTGATTTAATATTTAGGAAATACATTAGGTCTCAAAACACATCTCTGGACATGCTGCTGTTCAATGGAGGGTCCACATTAAAAACAATTTATTAGGGAGTTTTGAATTTTTGTAATGTGTGCCATGATGATCTTGCAAATCTAATACTTTACAGAAATCCATTACATTAACAAGTTCACCCTTCTCTAAGCAAAAGCTTGTTTAAAAGCAAGATTTAAATTTCATAAGCCCACATTCATTGTCTCTGATTACATTGCACTCCTTTTAATGCCTGTGTCATAAATTAGTCATTGCATTATTTTGTTGGGATTGGTGCCAGATCTACTGATTGCTGATGTTAAACCAGTTAGCCCATTTGCCTTCATGAAGTGTTGCACTGTCACAACTTTATTTTCTTGCACTGCTGAACTTTTTAGGGCTCCAGAAGCTATTGAAAGTCTGCTTTAGTGGTTTAGGTTGCTGCCTAGACAGTTCTTTTTGTATGGTTGGGGGGGGTGGGGGTGGTGTTTTGTTTTCCTGAGGACTTTATTTCTGAAATGTTAAACTGGTATTTATATTTCAACAGTAACTTAAGAGGATGTAAAAGTATTTTGTTATCTTAGAGGATGTAAATACATGACACCATTCTATCACAAATTTCAGCAGAAAAATACTTAAGACCTCTGCTTTTTTGCATATATTATTGTACGTAGCTTGCTAGTAATCTGTATGTGCTGTTACTGAGATCCAGTTGTGTTCTTGCTGTGCTTAAAAACCTTCGAGTATTAGTCAGAGAATTACATTTGTTGTTTGCTGCATAATACTCCTGGTCTTTCTATGTTTTAATACATATTACTGTTATAATGCAGTCATCTCTGTGTGAGTGTATGTATTTATTGACAGACTTTTCTTGTCTTTCGACATTTCTTTGTCCACATAACTTTCATTCCAAACAGATAGATTGTGACTTTTGAGGACATCTCCTAGTTGTTTAAAATGGTTCTTAACTATATTAATTTAATATAACTTGGGTTTTTTCCTTCTCTAAGATGAATAGATTGATATTTTTCAACTTGGCGAATGGATAACTCTACAGCCCTTGCGCTTAGATTAGTAGTTTCATGTTTACATGTGTAGTGATGGTTCGTTATTTTGTTTTGGGAATGCTTCATCTGTCCAGATAATGGCTGACATAGAATGAACATATGTTGGATGTGAAATATTTGTTAGTCAGGTTTTTTAATGTAAAACAAGTAAAAACTGCAGAATATTTTAGTACTAACATTCTAGTATTTGAGGTTAATGGTTCAGCTTGTTTTTCTCTTTACAGCAGATAATTAAGCCACTGGAGAAGGTTGTGCTGTACTTCAGTGTGCAGTGGTGGTCTGTCGGAGGTGCCATATAGTATCTTAAATGGCAATAGTTTATCTGCAAAAGTTTGAGAGCTCTTGCTTCAGAGGTGCGGTAGACTTGCAGAGAAGCAATGCTCTCTATTTTTCTTTCCCCACCAGATTCTGATTGCCCTCAATGACTCTTTAAAAAACATTCCAGTTTTAATTCACTGATTTTAATGCTAACTAGTCTGGGTCTATGTAAATGTGGAACTTAATTCTGTATATGGGTCCTTCACAGGTAGTGTAGCCATAATTCCCTCATTTCAGGCCGTATTATCAGTATAGTATTCTACGGTAGACAGTTTCCAATAACATCTTGTGGCAGCTACTTTTCTTCCCAGAGGTTCTCTGAAGTGCATATCTGTATTTCTTGAGTAGTGCATAGAAACATGGGCTTAGAGAGGGAACAAAGTTAATCCTAAAGGCTAAAGACCTCCTGATATCATGGAGAGAGTGATTTGTCAGCTTTCAGAATGCTTTTAGTGTTTGCCCTTGCAGGTTTTTCTGTGTGCAAACAGCAAGAAGAAATCTAGGAAGTTATATTTATTCAAGTAGATGCTGATTCAGACAAGGACTGAAGCTTGCGCTTCATACTCAGGATGCCAGAAGGCTCATCTCTGTTCAACAAAGCTTTTATGTCACCACTTAGATAGGCACGTGCTCAAGTGCTTCACTGAAATAGAAAAGTAATTATTTTCTATGCGTTGACTTAAACTCTTTGCTTAGGCAGGCACTTGTCATGTCGTCAGTAATCTGCTCCTGATTCCTAAACAAATCCCTCTGTCCTTTTCAATAAAGGGTTTAATACTGAGTTTTATAATCCATTTGCCTGTGTTTACAATAATGAACTTCAATGACAAGTGGAGAGCTGGGGTGAGGAAATTGCAAGCTATGGCTAATAGTCACCCATGCTTGCTTTCTTTCTACCTACTTAATCAAGTGTATTATGAGACCTGATGAATTTTCCATATCAATGCTAGAAAATCGCTTTCTTACTATACTAAAAGTGCTGCCTTTGGAAAATTCTGTTTGTCTTTTGTTTGGTTTTCTTTTATTTGTGTGGTGGTTTGCTTTTGGTTTTTCAGATTTATTTTTTTTTTTTCCCCCTGGTGGGGCTTGATGTCATGTTTGTGTGGCAGTCCTTGAATTATTTTGGGAGAAGGGAACTATATTAACACAGAAGGGAGCCTTGCTTAATTGCTGAGGTTTATATGCAACAGGACAGCACTTCTGTTCATTCCCATGGTGGACAAAAAAAAGAGGAGTTGTATTTTTCAAAGGTACCTAAGGTAACGTGAGTGACAAGTCCCATTAATATGTTTCTAGATGGACTTGAAAAATATAGGTGTTTGAGGAAATAATTTATGGTAAGCAATGAAAATGGACTTTTGCAGTGAAGAAAACAGAAATATTTGTTGGGTTGTTTTGTTTTTTGGTTTAGGTTTGTTTTGTTTTGTTTTTTTTTATTTATCATGTGAAATGCAGTGTAATTAAAAATAAAATCTGTGGGAGTATCACTTGGACAGTTGGAGTGGAGGGCATGGAAAAATATGTATATATTTATTTTTATTGATAAACATATACCAGAAGTTCAAATCTTCCAGCAACAATTAGAAATACTCAGAACTGAACACTCCTGTTCTAGCCGGTGCATCTAACCAGTACTTCAGGATGCTATTACTGAAATAATAATATTACGCTATGAATCTCTAATGTCTAATGCTCACTGCAGTATAACACTTCTAAAATGTCCCATGCATTGTGATGTGAATAAAGGTAATCCAAAAAATGGCATTGAACACATGAAAATGTGTTTACTTGGCAAGCAGGCATTTCACCAAGCTTGAGGAAGGAAGTCTGATTTTGGTAAGTCTGGGACTGGAACTTGTCTAAGTGCTTCTGCTTGACAAGCTTCCTTCTGAGAGGCTTTCCCTCCAAAAGTGTCCAAATTAATTGGATTTGAGAATCAGCCCTTGTCAAATTTTTTTATGTGTTGGTCTGTGAAATATCATGCCACCGTCAAAAGTTTTCTGGGCTGCATTAGGTGTGTAGTCTCTTTGGACAGGGTTCTGCTGTTGAAAAATTATGTATAATATATAATCTCTTTTAGTATAGAAACGAAGAGAGAGTGAGAAAACTATTTTGTTCCTGCAAGAGTCTTAAGAGAAAGATGTCAATTTCTCAGGAAATGCTTTCCCCTAGGACAATTTCAGTGCTGAAACTCTTCTGATATATTGGAGTTAATGTGTTCTTTTTTCTTCCTTTCCTTTTTTTTTTTTTTTTTTCTTTTTTTCATTCCCCTACATGTAAGCAGATATAATATAGAGACTTTTTGTAGTTCAGCACTTCACTAAAACCTCTAGCAAGATGTTATGTGGACACTTACAGGTTAATTTGGTTTTGGTTTTTTTTTTAGCATGTAATCCATCCTCCCATTATTTTTTGGAAGTGCTCATGCACCATATTGCTTGTATTCTGCATGTGCTTCTGCTCCTTCACAATTTTAAGCAGATGTGTTGACTCATTCTTTATCCATATATTCTGTTCTCTGCCATTTTGATTCTTGTGTATATCTATGGATCCTCATTGCCAGAAGTACTACTAGTGCTTGCATGACTGAGTGGTAACACACTCCTAACCTTTACTCATGTCCAGGCTTACCTTCAAGTAAATTACTGTCTGTCAACTGCAATTTGGTATTAGTCTGTACCCTGAACTGAAACGTATGCTTGTGTAGTCTCAAGTGGCTTTATGAAAGTATTCATATTTCATGGATTTTTCTTCTAAATTTTGCATGTCCTTGTAATGTGTGGGCTTGCCTGCACTAACACCATCACTTTGTGCAGGCAACAGAAACATCTAATTTTGAGGAATTTACAGCAATGGAGCTAGGCTGAGAGAAGGGACAGGACAACAGGAAATCCATGAAATACTATCAAGGACCTGGGATGGATTGCATCTTGCCCTTGCCTTCCCCTGTGTTTATCTTTCTTTTAAATATAGCAAGGAAAGATGGGCAGAGCTTTGACACTGTTAGGGGTGGCAGTGCTGATACTGGAGATAGCTGAACCCCATCTACCGTGACTGCCAGAGGTTGGAGGGTCCAAAACCTGACTTGGAAAACCAGACACAGATAATAAAATATTATTTTGATTAGCAGAAGCATTAAAATGATACTCTTTTTGAGGTATTAAGCTGTATGTTTGGCTTCTGCTTCAAGGTATTTTCTCATCTCCCTGCCAAATTTCTGTTTGGTTTTTCAATTACTTGGAGATTTTTTGTGTATGCAATGAACCATCCAGGAAGATTCTTTCCTTTTGAGACATAAACCCCTCCTAGCTGTAAGGAAAGATGGCAAGGTGGCAAGGTCATCTCTGATGCTCCATTGGATACCCTTTATTGGAAGAGGAAAAGAGAAGAAAAAAAAGAGAAAGAAGAAAAGCTAGAGGCAGAAGTGTTTTTCTTCCCCAAACTTCCCTCCACCCACACTCCATATGATTTCTGAAAGTGTTTACTCATCAGAGAACTTGGTTTGAGCTACCTGCTATCTCAGGGCAATGAAGGTCTAAAGTTACTGTGGGGTGGAAGTCAGGCTCCAGCCACCTTACTGCAAACACAGTCCTCCTTTACCTTGCTATTCCTAGTCTGTATAATTTGCATCCTCCTTGTCAATAGGTGGCGGTGCTTTGTAAGGCATTTGAGGTGGGTAAGGGTTGGGAGTGAAGGAGACGGGGAAAATGATGCCTCTAATTTTTTCACTGGGAAGGAGGAGATGGGTTGCTGAAAATACTACAACTACTTCTTCTCATCCTGGTTACCGTGCTTCTTAGAGGCTGCATGTGCTTTTTAGCCTTTATATTCAAATCCAAGCATCCCACCAATATGGAGAACCACAGTGAAGAAAAATCCCTTTCTTTCTCCTGGCCACATTTTCTCTGACAGAACAAGTAGTGTTTTTTAGGCTGGGTGCTGTGTTGTCATTTGAGTTCTTTCTTTTAATATTTTTTTTGTTTGTGTTGTTTTTTGTTTGGGGATGTGGGTTTTCTTGACACTAAGCTCTAGAAAGTTAAGAAAACTCAGCTTGAGTTTGGATTTCTCTGCCTAAAGCCCAAAACCTGTTTTCATTTATACCAGCAGAGGAACACACAAAAATATGTGAAGTGCTTAGCCCATTAGTCAGGTGTTCTGATCTATATCACAGCAGGTTAGTCTTAGACTCAGATTTTTGCTTTTGTTTAAAGCATTATTTTTTGCCAATCAAGCCCTCTGTGCATCAGTCAGCAAGAAAGAGTTGATTTTGTAGGGGAAAAAATAATCATTAGCTTATTTTCTAATCAGGTAAAGGGAAAACCACCAATTTTCATTGAATTCAGTTATAGCAAAATTGTACTTTGGCCATGGACATTAATAATAATTCCTCAAGCATAAAAGTCTTGAAAACAGCATGCGTTACGTAGCGCCTTCCCTGTAACTCCATATAATAAGATTGTAGCTTTTTCTATTTGTGCAGAGCTTCTCTCCTGAGATCTCTGATGTACAGAAAGATTGAAGAGAAGGCTTTCAACCATTTCCTTGTGAAATGTCATCATTGCAGCAGGTTCCAACTCAAATCAGATTATTAGACTGGAGAGATAATAAGTATGTGCATCATTATTTCCCAGTCATATGTCTGAGCTTAAAATAGTGTGTAGATTATAAATAAGATGGGAGGATGGGGGGAGTCCATGCCAAATCTAGGCTTCTGCAATCCTGCTAACACAGCATTTCACAAATTACACAATGCAGGACACAAGGCTGGATGTGCCATAAACTTTAAAATCCCTCAGTGGGATATGTTGGGTTTAGACTCTTAATTATGGCAAATTTTTTCCTGACGATACAATGAGTTTAGAAATAAAGACAGTTATATGTGTGCTTGGTGTTCTGGATGGGAGCGCACCATGTAGCTGTATAAAATGAGAGCTACTTGGATGTTGGAATTGGAAAATAACAGATATTGTAGGCATCAGAGATGATCCAAATGACAATTGATGTTTCCCAACTAAACATGGGCTAACAGGCAGGGTTTGGGCAATAAACATCTACAGATATCTGGAGGGTGTCCACACCAAACAGAAGCAGAAGTGTTGTTTGGGATGGTCCAAGAAATAAAATGAAATTAAATTTGGCAAAGGAAGTGGCAAGCTTAATATTGCAGATGATAAGGGGACAAAAATCCCTGAAATGGCAACATTCTCTTAAAGAAACTGAAATCAGTTTTCACTTGATTTTGTGGTATCTGGCTGCTGGGCTGTCTATCTAGTTTGTAAGAAAGACTTGTTGCCTGTTCTATCTCATTAAAGTATAATTATTCTAACTGTAGGGTAATGTTTTTTTTTCTAAAGCCATTAAATACTCCTGAAGAGGTGTAAGTTTAGCATATGCTATTCTCTCCTCTCAGATGCAACCCTTCTAACAAGAATATATTTTTTTCCTTGAACACAAGACAGCTTGGGTGGGTGGATGAACTTTTTTTTTGTGTGAAGATTTTTAAACCCAGTATCTGAAAGCTTTCACTTTATCTCCAGTTTTGGTGCGCCTGTATTTAGCAGATAGACAGATGCCCAGTCACAAAAGAGATACCTACTGAGGAGTGAATTGAATAAGAGGATGTTGCCAGCTCTTTACTGTTTCTGAAGCACTCCACATAGTGTCCTGAAGAGAGTTTTTCTTTATAATGCCAAGCTAACTTCTGCTCGCCTTCTTTCTTGTTCTCAGTCTCTTGCCCAGGTCTTCTGCAGCAAACATTAAGTCTGAGAACTGTGCTCAGAGATAAAGCTGCTGCTGCCCACTCCCTGCCTCTTGCAGTCCTGTGTTCTCAAAGTGGGTCTGCGTGTAAGTGATGAACAAATAAAATTGTTGAAGCCTGGGCTGCTGGTTACCTGCTTGATTTTCATGTTCTGCTGAGTCCTGTGGTGACTCCTTTTCATTTCTGCTCTCTTAGGATGGGAAACTTGAGGCTTAAAGATGTGAGGCTGCTGCTAGTTATTGCTGTGTAAGTGAGAAAATTGTTTCTGCCCCTGTAGTTATTATCCCGCAGATATTTTACTATTTCTGCTGCTGGAGTTGCTGCTGGGTATTCTGCTGACAGAAGTGTATGCTGTTCTGCAGTGCTTATTTGATGGCTATCTTCTTGGCAGGCACTAGAACATGAATGAGAAATGGATCTTGGTAGCTTGAGGTCAAGGGTTCCTTTCTGGAAAAAGTTGAGACAGATTTTAGGGGTTTTGTCTGTGTATGGAGCAAAAATGGAGTGCTTAGAATAGGCTCTACTTGTACCCCAACTTGTCTGCAAAAAGTAAGGTATTCAGGCTGTTGCTAAAGGTCAAGCAAGGTAACATGAGGAAGTATAAATTGTTTAGGCTGACTTCCATCTGGGAAAAAGCAATGAAAAATCTGAAATGTATTTCCTTTAATGAAGAATTAAATGCTGGAATATACATTCTGCAAGCTGACATACAGAGTTGGGAATGCACATAGAGGAAATTTCTTCCATTCTGGAAGTGGGAGACACAAAGAGGATGCTGGAGAACTTGTCAGGCAACAACAAACTCATGAAAATGAATTTATGAAATTTGACTGCTACTGGTTAGAGTGGGGAATAGTAGGAGGTAAGTAGATTGACTTGCTACCATGCAGTAAATTATGTAGACCAATAAAAGTGCAGTTATAAGTGACCTGTGAACAGATTTCAAAGTCCCCAACGAGGGAGACCATCTCTGAGTAGATGCTTTTTGAATGAGGCTGTGAAAGTGTCAGTATTTAGTCCAGACCTGCCTGTTCAGCACTTTCATTAGTGGTCTAGAAAGTAAACATGAAACTGCTACTGAACTGGACAGCAGTCAGAACTGTTCACTGAGAGAGAGAGATGAAAGTCTTTGGTTTATCAAAAATATGTTTCAGGAACATTTGAAGTACAGTACATAAATGCAGAGGGGAAAAAATGGTTTCTGAAATATATTTAATCTAGTGAGGAAAAAGATAAGGATGGAACTAGTGGCTGAAAGTTTAAGGCCAGCAAATTTAAAATGGAAAATCAGTGCGCACACAAAAAAATGCTACTGAGAGAGACAGACCTTAGGAACAAATAACCATGAGTGAAAAAGGATTCTCCATCTCTGTCTTCACATCAAAACTGTCTGGAAGATATATTTTAGCCAGAGTTTATTGGTCTTAGAGGTATATGGATAGACTGTATTGTTGTTAGATATAAAGATGGTCAGAGTACATAATTTTAACTGTTTTCTTCTGGTTTCAACAATTATGAAACTATAAACCCCTGTCTGCAGTGGTTTAAATTTAGTATAAGTCTCTGCTACTTGATTTTTCCCTCCTCACAGGAGAGGAAAGTGGATATATATGTCATGGTAGAAACACATCAATTTAAATAGCACAATAGTTTTGTGCAAGAAGCAGGAGTATCACATTATATGGAGCTTTCTTATCAGCACTCTTGTGCCTGAGTAGATACATGCAGTTACAAGGCTTAATTTCATGTCTGCAGTTCCTAGCTTATGGGATCAGTTTCTAACTTTGAGGACTTTGCTATGTCTTTGTCAGGGGAAGGGGATCTGAAGAAAGTTTTTGAAGAATGTTCTTAGGTTTAAGAAGGAAGAACTGGAGCAGTAATGTAATATTAATGTGAGAAACTAATCTTTTTTTCCTTACTGTTATCACTAGAGACAAACCAGTCTGCTATAAGGCAATGTAGTTTTAATTGCTCTGTTAATTATAATGAGGCACCAGGAACTTGTTGAATAGGTTTAACTATTGTTTGAGTAGTAAGGAGCTACAATGTCTTTTTCTACAGAACTCTTCGTCTTTTGGAAAGACAGTGTAATAAGTGGGATATATTTGGTACAAAATGACATAATAACCCCCCTCCCAAAAAAAAAAAGACACCCTTCCTACATCTTTTTTTAGGCAATGGTTGTATTTGGAAAATATTTCCACTTACAGCATGGTAGTGCTTGTAAAAGGCAATAGTGTGTTTCTGAAGGTCTGTAAGAAAAGACAAACTAGTAAGGCCTCTTTTTAGAAACCTGTCTTGACTCTAGAAATTTTATCTGGTGCGCTCAAGATACCTTCCAAAAATGGATGGCCTTCTGAGATTCGGAAAACATAAAATTCCAGGGCTGACTGGGGACTCTTGAATCTGCCAATTGAAGTCTCGACAAAGCCTTGGGGAAAAAAAGAGAAGTACATAGGAACATATGCACTCACATGTCTCTCTCCCTGCTATCATAAAGGATTTGACAGAATTAAGTGAACCATAGTGAAAGTATACCATGGAAGCATCTGGCCTGTGGTTTCAGCTGAATGCCCTTCATTTCATTGTCTATTTGCTTGTGTGTGATGAATTTCATGGACTGGCTCGGGTTGTTTAGACTGCCTTGCAGGCAAAGGATGTTACCCTCAGCACAGCACTCAATGTCCTTCATAACAGATTGACTTCCCTGGAGAAACTCAAGTGTCATTCAAGCACAGATGATACAATTGAAAGCACATTCTCATGGTTTTGTGAATTGAAAGAAATTGCTCTGTTTCTAGTACAAATGAACATTCCAAATAAAAATATGGCATGGAGAGACCCAGTCAAGAGCAGATTATGTTCTTGGGTTATAGGCCACTTTTAGGCAAATGAAAGGAAGCTAACTGGAAATCTTTTGTATAATCCTTGGAAGAATGAAAGTGAAACTAAACATCTTCTCTCTCTCTGATTAGCACATTATCTTTTGCATTTGAATATCAAGACGACAAAGTCCAAAATGCAATGGAAAGAACAGATGGGGAAATAAAAAAATAGAAAAAAGATGAAGTTCTAGGTGTCATGATTTAGTGGGAGGTGTCTCTGCCCATTGCAGGGGGGTTGGAACTAGATGATCTTAAGGTCCTTTCCAAGCCTAACTATTCTATGATTCTATGACTTCTCCAAAATCACAAATGTGCGAATATCACTGAACCTTCAACATTTTGCATATGTGGTAGTTCTCAAATTTATATTGAATGAAAACTCTCTGTGAAACTCTGTTATTTTAAATGCAATTTTATTTGGATCTTTAGTGAGGAAGAGGATCATGAGCAGAACATTATGAGCCTAAAGCAAATAAAAATACCATTGTGGCCCTATAAGAAATAGTTTTGATGGCAGCTCTTCTTTTAAGGATCTGTCTAGTTTCCTCTCTTCTTATCAATTAATAAGAGAAAATGCATATATTTTGGCAAAGAAAACACTCTACCTCTTTTATTATGTGACAGTAATGGAGATAATGCAAAATTTTGAGGGGAATGGAAATACCAGAGTATGTACGTTCATGAGCATGGCTATTAAAATTTAAATACTTCTATTGCCTAGTTTATATTAGATTTCCCTCTGAGGAAAGCTGGATTGCAGGAACCCATCTGTCTACAACTACATGAAAGGACATTGTAGTGGGGTAGGTGCCTCTTCTCGCAAGTAAAAAGCAATAGCACAGGAGGAAATGGCCTCAAGCTCTGCCAGAGGAGGTTTTAATTGGATATCGGGAAAACTGTTTTCACCAAAATGGTTGTCAAGCACTGTCCAGGGAAGTGGTTGAGTCACCATCCTTTGAGGTATTTAAAAGACATAGACATGGCACTTCAGGACATGGTTAAGTGGTCAACTTGGCAATGTTCGGTCAGCAGTTGTCTCAACAATATTAAAGGTCTTTTTCAATAAAAAGGATTCCATGATTCACCTTTACAAAATCAATTTCCTTTTTATTGTGCCAGCAAGATATATTTTCCTCATCCATGTGAGCTCTTCTTTGTGCAATCTAGGATATGTGTCCTTTTCTTGATATATGAAATCTTACTCTTAAGTTTTAGACTAAATCCTTCTTGAACGGTTTGTGATGCTCAAGTGATCAGTTATATTTTCCCTCATCTCCACAAATACTCTTGTATTTCCAGATAGGAGAGAGACAAAACACCAAGTTTCCAAACCAGATTTCCATTAGCTGGAAATTCGGGGTATTCTCCAAAGAAAACCGTTCGTTTGAGAGGATTGCCCAAGTCTGCGGCTTCAAAGACTTGAATAAGCTTTCAAAAAAAGTCTACATATACCAAAAAAGATTCATGAATTTTCTGTTTCCAGAGTCTTACATTAGAAGAAGTACACGCACACAAAAAAAAAAAAAAAAAAAAAAAAAAAGGCAAATCGTGGTTTTGTTGAATAAGCATACACATCATACACATTAGGAGATGGGTTTTTTGTAGTCTGCTAAATGTGGGTAGGAATAGTGTACAATAGATGAAATATCTATTCTTGGTGCACTGTAAAACTACAGAAAAATAGTGCTATATAAACTTTAGTTTACTGTAACCATAAAAGCCCATTAACAATAAAGACATTGTGAAGTGCAGCTTTACTTTAAGTGGAATAAACTATTTTCATAGATTTCATGGCTTTTTTTCCTTATTTGAAATCCAAACAAACTTCATTGTGAAAGTTCTTTCTCATATCTTAATTCTGCAAGGAGAAGCAAAGCACGAGTACAAATGGTCATATTTATGTGATAAAAAAATGCATACTTTTTTTTACACACTTTGGCATGAAAATTATTTTTAATCTACAGGTAAGAAGAATGTGATAAATGAGCTCCAAAAATAGAGATAGATCAATATTTTATCAATCAGTAAATACAGTTCACAAATAAATAGTTCACAGTGAAGTCTGTGCACTGAAAGCAGAGATTTTTTTCATTGTTATAGATGGAAAGATGTCTCCAGGGTAATGCTTAGAATGGGACCTTTACTGTAGAATTTATAATGGCAGTGTTATCAAGCACCACTGTTATAAAACTGGAAAGAGATTTTCATAGCTAAAATGCCTGTTTTCATTATTCTGTTTCAGACCTCAATATGAAAGATTTAACTATTTCTTCAGTATGAGAGTGCTGAGGCACTGGCACAGGTTGCCCAGAGAAGTTGTGAATGCCCCAACCTTGGCAAAATTCAAGGCCAGGTTGGATAGGGCTTTGAGCACTGGGTCTAGCAGAAGGTGTCCCTGCCCATGGCAGGGGGTTTGGAAATATTTAAGGCTCCTTCCAACCCAAACCATTCTGTGATTCAACTATATCTTCAGCACACAAGTATTTGAATACAAAGAGAACTTTGTCTTAAATTTTGATTTCAGTGCTTGCAGAACCTTTTTCTTCTTGAGCCCTTGTGACGGATAAAGACTTATCTTAAACAGGGGAGGGAGAGGTCAGACAGATGTTCTGTGGTTGAAATTTTTGGGCTTTTATTTGTTTTCTCTTTCCTGCACCCCCACCCCACTCTGCAATTATCAGGAGATTCCAATGATATCTTTCCTTGGGGTGACTGAGTGTCAGACAAGGCATGCAGTGTGCCCTGGTAGGTGCTCTGTGCTGGACTCCTAAGGCTTAAATATCTTGTGAGGAGGAATTGTGAGCAGCAAGTGGATTTTGCCACCATAGTCACTAATCGTTCTGCACTTGAGCCATCGCCACTCCTCAGAAGTGAGGCCTTAAGAATAAATGTCTGTAACACAGAAAGTGAATGCTCAGTTCAGAATGTGTACTGTTCTGAACAGCTCACATCACAGATTGGGTTACTGTGTTAAAAATGACCAGAAGCACTGTGTATCCCTCCTATGGCAATAACATTTGCTGCTTCTTAATAGGCACAATGGGTTTCCTAAAGACCAATTTGAAATATGCATATAAATGCAAGTCCTGTTGTTTAGCTTTTAAAATATTTTTATTGCAAATGATTATTATTTTTCAGAACTTTGTGCATATATGTTTCCATTTAAGACTTAAAGTAATGTACAACCCACAATGTTAACGTTAAAAATATGTGCCCCTGCCCATGCCAGGGAGGTTGGAACTAGATTATCTTAAGGTCCTTTCCAACCCTGACTATTCTATGATTCTAATTATTATAGCATCATAGAAAGGTTTGGGTTGGAAGAGACTTTTAAAGGTTATAGTCCAATCCTCTTGTCATGGCCAGGAAAATCTTTCAGAAGATCAAGTTGCTCAAAGCCCCAACACTTCCAGCAATGAGTATTCACAGTTTCTCTGGATCACCCATTCCACTGTCTCACCACCCTCATAGTGCAAAATAATTTCTTCCTTATGTCCAATCTAAATCTGCCTTCTTTCAATTTAAAACTCTTGTCCCTCGTCCTGTCACTACAGGCTTTAATAAAGTCTCTGTCTTTCTTATAAGACCCTTTGTATAGGCAGCAATGTGTAACAATTTGTTAGTAGGTGGAATAATTTCTTCCACCTACTTCCAGCAAACTCAAGCTGCCAGCTTTCCAGAAGAAATGTAATGTTTAGTAGATCTGATTTCTGGAAAATAAGGCCTCTCTACACTAGCAGGAAACTCCTGCCACTGTTTCCTAGAACAGTGTTAGTAGATTTTTTTGACTACAGAAGACAATATGCCAGATGATTTTTAGTATCAGCAAATGTCTTTAATTCTAAGTCAGGGGCTGAATAGTGCATAAATTCATCTGTATAATTATATGTAATGTCCATAATTGTCTTTAGCTAGGCGTATCTGAATATAGGTGAAAAATATCAAGGAAAATGATGAACAGAATACTACTAGCAAAGTCACTTGCCCAGTAATGTCACTAGACTACTGAAAAAATGGCATACTATTGCATTACCAGTGGTTTCTATTTCTAGCAGTATTCATATTTTCATAATTCCTTTACCTTTGTCTTTCTTAGGACTTCAAAGAGTAAACAAATATCTATAATTGATGCTCTCTCCATTAGCATATTTACAAAGCAGACTGTAGTCATTGTCTTAATATGCTGGCCATACAACATTCTGTATATCAGTACCTCAACTTAAAAATATCTACTCTGGTCTTTTAAACCTTTGATAAAAGGGAGTGTAATTACTGAAGAATGCCTCTTTGATATTTTCCTCCAGCTGTCTGTTCTCCGCTCTTCAGGATATGAGTTAGGCTTCTTACATTGGAAGATTCTGTAATAGCAGTGCCTCATATAAAGACTTTGCTGTTTCTAGTAGTTGTTTCAGATAATTCCTCCCTACAAATTTCACTTTTTAAAAAGAAGTTTGCTCAGTCCAAAATTTGTGTCTTCAAGAATTGTATTAGCCCCAAACTCTTATTTGCTGCCTATTGTCAGGAGAATAGTTCAACGTTTCCCTTTGCTGCTTATTGCTCTGA
Source organism: Bolborhynchus lineola (assembly GCA_025448015.1). Taxonomy (NCBI): domain Eukaryota; kingdom Metazoa; phylum Chordata; class Aves; order Psittaciformes; family Psittacidae; genus Bolborhynchus; species Bolborhynchus lineola. Next base: position 38,905 of record JAOEHX010045098.1, on the reverse strand, counting down.
GACAAGATTATAGATTTCAAAGTAAAAGGAGAAGTTAAAGTGTTGTGAAAACCAGCTGATGTGTCTTTACCCATGGGTATGGCAGCTAGTGTCCTGCGTGCTGGATAGGCTGGATTCAGACTGAGTGGAATGGAAAAGAGCTGTGCTCAGGAGAGTTTAGCTCATTAACTGACCTGCAGTTTGGTGGGATACAATTTCTTTTCCTCAGAAATTTTTGCCTAGGCATGTTGTGTTGTTTTCTTTTATGTGTTGGGTTTTGTTGTTGCTGCCAATGGTTGCAGTCTTTCTGGCCCTTCTGTGCACCCCAATCTGCCTCCACAAATCATAGATCTTTAATGTGACGGGGAAGCAGTGAGGGTTTTGGCTGCTGTAGGCTGCTCTTTATTTTTACGTAAGTGTACTTACATAGCAACCTTTATTTTTTCTTTTCCTTTTTTTCCTTCCAAAACCAGATATTACCATAAGAATCACATAAGAATAAGTCTGGGGTTGTTTAATTTATATATACATATATATATTTTAATCTGTAGGAGTGCAATAAAGGACATAACCACATAGATTTCTACAACATTGCAACTCTTGTGAATGTTCATGTGGAGTACCTCTGGCACACTGTCAGAACTCTCTGAGAAGTTGGCCCAGCAATATTTTAGTCATATTTCCTGTGCGCTACATAACTAGTGCATTTCACAAGCTGGTAAAATGAGCATAAGAGAATGGTACTTGCTGCGGCTAAATGAATGTTTTCCTCCATTAGTGTAAGGTTTGTAGGTTGCCATATCTGAATATAGATTGAGACAAATATGATAAAGCATCACTTCAGAACGGGGTTGTGTGAAAAACAAACCAGAGGAAACAAACTGCTAATTTGAAAACATAATGGTTGATCAAAATTACTTTTAGCTGCTGAAATTGTCTCAGTTCTTATCTTAGGTTAGGAGACTTTCAAGGCTCTCTAATAAACAGCTATAATGAATGGCTTCATCCTAGCACCAGTCATCTATGGTACTTTGGTGATAACAGCAGCGTCTGTGTGATATACGATCTTTATCTGTTCTGTGCCTTTTCTAACATTAAGCTGTGCTCTCAAAAGTCATTTGTATGTCATCACTATCACCAGCAGATATTAAGTTGTGAATGGACTGAAATTGAAACAGACTTTATTTTTAGAATTCCATTTTTTTTATACTTTCAGATCACTTAGGTTATTTTCATTCAGTAAATATTATGCTTTGTTTGGGTCAAATACGATATCCCAAGTCTCTTGCTCACTGTTCCCCTTTAGGCAATGAAATCTCGTTCTGCAGTGGTGGAATCTGGTCTTAAATGAGTTCTCTGACCTTCACAGGCTGCAGTAGTTCCTAGGTAAACCAAAAAATATCTTCCTTTCCTACTTAAGCTTTCAGGATGCTAGTAGACAGGAGCTCTAGGACTGGTACCCTACATGAACTCTGTCTTGTAACTAACTCTTTCTCTAGCTTGTTTGTTTTCTGTATAGGTTTGATCCATCACCATACTTTGTTAACTCATTTCAGTAACTAGGACACTAGATTCATGTGGTGTATTGCTGTTAATTTCAAAAATGTGTCATTAGTGACTCACAGAAGACATATGTTAATTCAGACCCAGTACAGTTGAAATGCAAACAAGTAATATATGCAGCACTTACCCAACAGTGTCACAGGGCTGGTTCAACTGTTCTGTGTTTTCTCCAAGTTTGCTTTTTTTCACCAGTGACATTCTGAGAGCGCCAGATAACTCTGGCATAAATAATGTACCTTCAGTGACTGTTTCCTTATTTATACATTTAATAAACAATATTTTTAAAATTCTAGGCTTATACATTAAGTATTATATTTTCATTACAGTATTAAACAAGGAGATGAAATTATATTTTCATTACAGAATAAATCAAGGGCACATAAAATTAGGATCATCTACAATTGCAGTGGGTGATGAAGTATTATTTAGCACCAGGGGATCAGAATAGCTTTAGCAAGTTCATTTGCTGACTTCTTTGTGTAGAACAGTTGTTTTGTAAAGTAGCTCTCTGCAGGAGAAAGAGTGATTTCTTCTTAAATCAACTGACATTTGGGAAAAGATGAGTAAGACTGACTTGACTGTCCTTTTATTGGATGACTTGTTATATATTGGCTAGAAACTGTAAACTGTGCATCCAAACTCAATTCTTCCTCTATAAGTACGGTGGATTTTTGTGCCTTTTTTCATGGGACATTTTGTCTGGACTACAAGATGACTTTCACTTCTTGTTACATAAAGTTCCTTATTTTTGTGTGTGTTACTGATAAATTTACATGGTTATTTTCCATATTGCACACAGAGAAGGAAGTTTTCATTCCATGATGATATTCCCAGCTAAAACCTAACCCCCCTTAACATTATACTGCTTATCACATCACTTAGTGTTACTTAGTACAGACCCTGAAGAACCTTCCCACACTTTATTAACACCCACTAGAAAACCATTTTAAATACTCATGAGAATTAATTTCTTCAATAAAAAAAATGATAAATATTAAATTTGGACCATCAGATAAATGCCATGAGCAATCTTGTTCTCGTGGAGCCCTCAGAACACAGACCTGAGCTTCTGAGCTAGTGTTTTCTCTACTGTGTATAAGAGAAGAGATGGCTGTAACATGGACTGGACTTCTTCTGATTGAAAATGGAGTTTGGATAGCATTAGATGTATCTAAGATGGCCATTTGGTTTGCTTGGTTTTGTTGTTGCTGTTCATCAACCATCTGACTTGACACATTGTTCCATCAGCGATATCAGATTTTGACCCTTAAAAATCTTAAACAGAGATATTCTGTAAATCTCTGTAAGTTCTGTCCATGTGCTAAATTAATGTCTTCACTTTCCCCCGCTATGTGGAGTATCTGGAAAATCCTATTCTCTCTCTTTTCATCAAGGTGTTACTTTCTCATGCAAGAGAGATGGAGGGAGAAAGGCCTAGGGAGATTGGCTGTACTGTTCCTGGTGAAGCCATTCACCTTGCAGTTTACTAACCATCTTGCTGGGGACTGTGGCTATTAACCATTGGCTTCTAGCCGCTGATTCTTATGCCTGCCCTTTGTATTTAATAAGTTTGACAGAGTTAGCCATTTCTTTTTCAAAGAGTACTGCAGGCCTATATGAAATACAAAACCATGCTGACCTGAGAGGTGTGAATTTTCATGATTCAGAAAGTGTGCTGACCCCCCTGTGTTTTCTCCAAAGGTAGGAAATTCAGTACGGTATGTGCTCTCTCCTAAAACATAACAGCCCAGAAAAGCTTTTCCACATGACACTGTGGGCCTTGTTTCTGAGACACTCCTGTTTTCTTCTGTCCTGAGCAGCTCCTTGCTTTAGCATTGATTTCAAATTTATGTATGCTGCTAAAGGAAAAACATGAAACCTCCTAGTAAATTGTCAGCACTCCATGGCCAATTAATAATTGTTGCTTATTCTTTTCATGGTGGCAGCAGACTGCCCACCAACAGCAAATAAATCCTTCCATGCCACTTACGGTTTAAAAGCTTGATCTTGTTCATTTGTTGACCTCCAGCATGCTTGCTCCTTTGTATTTCTCAGGATTATAAAATCGCTTTAGAAAAACAGAAGAGCCTGGCTTGGTTCTGTGTGATGTTTGTGATGTTATGTGTTCTATGCCTGATTTACACACATGGCGTGCCTGGAGGGTTATGAATAATTATAATCTTACATATAGGCTTCTCCAAGATTAGAAAATATAGGTTTGTGTGACCCCAGTGTAAATAATTTCTAGCATCATTCTGCCCTGAACTTTCAACAGCCATGGCCCAGTACATGGGCTACCCCAAGGAAGCTGGGGCCAGAGGCTGGAGCTTTGAAAACATATTTTTCTTTCGCCTGGGTTTTGAGCAGCTTGCTGCAAACTACGGATGATGTTGATCTGGTACCAGCCTTAGCAAATTAATTGCTGCATTGCAGCTGTTTCTACTCATTATGTGTCCGTGTGTTTTATATTTAGAAGGTGACAACCTTAAAAAGACCTTGAAAAATTTCCTCGTTCATGCCTCTGCCCCTGAGGCAGATCAGCTGTGCCTCAATCTTCATTAATGATGTTTGTTTGTCAGGCCTGCAGTCTAAAACCCTGCCAGTGGTGGTTATCCCAACATCCCCACACGACCTCCTTCAATGATTTCCTCTCCCTACTGATTGGAAAGATTGTCCTAAATTTGACAGCAAGAGAGATTCAAGTTTGCCAAACTATTATTGCTCATTGACAACAGAAATTGGAAAATCATTGATTTTCTTCTTCTTTGCAGCAATCTTTAACCTGCGTGAAAGCAATTGCCTTTCCGCCTTCTCTTCCTTGCGCTGGACAGCTCCCGTTCTTGTGGACTTTCCTTAGAGGGCAGGCTTTGCAGCTTGCTGATCCTTTTTACTTCTCATGTGAAATTGCTTCACCTTCTTGAAATATGATACCTAAATACAGAAAATATGTCTTTTTAGAACTGAGCAAAAGGACAGTTTTCTGGTTTTCAGGCCATATTTCTTTTTGCAAGTCCAGCTAAATGCATTTTTTTTTGGGGGTGGGGGAACAGAATGAATGTTGTCTGGTTCAGCTTATAGTATGCTATAACCCTCAGATCCCTTTCTAGAGAGCTATTTCACTGAGATAGTCATTCACCATTTCGTATACTCCTTTGGGTAGCACTTGTTTTGGCTGAATGACAATCTGTGTTTCTAGATCAGTTTATCTGCATTGGCTAGATCACCTTGTGCTCTAATGCTGTTTTTTTTAAACTTCTCTATTCTTGATACTACTTGGTAGACAAAATCTTTGATGCTATTTGCTAAGTTCTGGAAGAGATTTAAAGAAGATAACAAGTGGTTCAAAGCATGTGTTCCAAAGAAGCAAGGTGCTCTCACTGAAAATCACTTCAAGTATTTGTAATAGAGCATGATACTGTCCTAGAAGCCCAAATAAAGCTTAAATTAAAGTAAATTAAAATTAAATTTTAGTGCTGTTCTGAAACAGGACCTGAAAGAACTCATTTCAACACTTCCCTAAAGTTCTTGATGATAAATTCTGGGAAGCAATGCTCATATTTCATCATGAGAATTTCCCCATGTACTCTCTGTGATAGTAGGGGAGTCCCCATGTGTGATGTATAAACCTGCTCCTTCTGGGAGTATGGTTTTATAAACATATAGAAACTATATCCATTCAGAAACTTATTTCTCTATTTTCCTGATTAAACTCCTTGCTATGCTCAGCTGTACTTCTCACTCCCACTTCCATGAGGATAAGCTGTAAATTGAGGATTTACTTCAGAAAGGAAGGATGCAAAGATTAAAAAAAAAAAATGAATCTTATGTCTGTTCTGGCACTCTGAGGAAGATATGTCTGTCTTTGAAATGAATAATTAAAGACATATATAGCAGAATATCAGAAGAGTAAGGACTACCGGCTTTTTTGTTTTAACTAAATTATATTTTTTAGTCATTAGAAGAAGAACTTTCATACTGATCTTGACTTCTTGACTTTCTAAACCATGACTCTTAGTGTAGTAAAACAGCCGTGGCTTTGTAACCCAAATGAGAGGCCCAGGGCACAACAGTAGGCATTTACTGTTGGCTTGCTTAGAAAGGCCTGTGAAATACGGTAGATAACTGCTGTACTAAAGCATTTATAAAGTTTTTAATAGAATATCATTCTTTAATTGAACAATATTGTATATCTCAGAACAATGAAGGATGTATTATTTAGGCCAGTTGAAAGTAGATAGCTTACCATAAGTCCCATACACAGCCATGGCCTTTTAGATGACTTAAGAATGATGTCTTGGCTGGAAGGTCTCTACTGTAAACAAGGAAGAAGGAGTGTTTCCTGAGAGTAATTAATGTGATCCATTTTGTATACTTCTACCTGGGATAAATGTCTTGATATCTGATGGTACTTAGGTTTTCTCATTGGCTGTAAGTAGCCCTGTATAATTCACATGGGCAAGATCCTAATCTTAGTGGCTGAAATTGTACCCTAATATCCTTAGAAGAATGAAGGAGTACTTCTTCAAGATACACTGAGTTGCAAATAATTTTTTAAACACTCCAGGATTTAACTCTCAATTACTGTAGTTTATAGAGCTTCTAAAGTACCTGGGACTGGAACCCAGCTGGTAAATATGCTCATTTGCTTGTTTAGTTCTCAGATTTAGGATGGAAAGGGAATGGCTAGTTGAAAGAATATAGTAGCAGTGCTGTTTAAGCATTTTAATTTCTTCTGCTTAGTATTAAAGTTATAACTCATTGTAACTAGCTTTTGCCTCTTTACATGGGCAACAGGTAGGCCAAGGTAGCATTGAATAAGTCTCTGAAAGTGGTGATAGGCAAGAGACAAAATTGCTGGCTTGGAGTAGGCATGTACTATGGCTCATTGTAACTACCACTGGTAGGAAGAAAAATAAGAGGGTATTCCCTCTACAGAGCTGACTAAGTTTAAGAAACACATAGGAGTCTGGAAAGTTTTAAAGCTTCTTTCCTCCTCCCCTTTTCCTTGCTTCACTGAAGCAGCCTGGTACAAGTACCTTCCATTTCTTGGTACTTGATTTCACCTTAGAGAGTTAAAAGAAATAAGGCAAACGTTAGTTTTAATAGACTTCTCCTTAATTCTACCACATAATGCAGACTAATACTACTTTAAAATAGTCATTTGGAATGTTAATGATCTTAATAACCCTTTAAAGAAAAAAGAAAGTGCTGAGCTACCTTCTAAGAAAGCTGAATTCTGCTATAGATACACAAAAATATTAGTCTTCTGAAGAACTTTAATTTAAATATAAAGGTCTTTGCTATGGGGATGTATTTTTTAAGAAATAGATATCTAGTTATGCTGATTAAAAATCAACCAACCAAAAACTTTCTAACCTTTCTAGCAAAATCAACCTAAACAGTGTAGTCAGTATTTTAGAAAGGAAAACCCACTGGTCTTGAGAATTTCAAAACGCTCAAGTTTTTCCTTTAAAATATATGTTCTTTCTTTCAGTGTAAATGCTGTGAAATCGCAGTTAGAAACTCTCAGTGTGCAGAGTGCCTTGCCTTTGTTTGGAGCTACAGCTGGAGCCCAAGATTAGAAGGGTATGATCTAGGAAATTAAAGTCATGTCCAATATCATCCCTCTGGTGGTGTCCACCTTTCCTCTCTTCATGCCCTAAGAAGGGTTTCTATCTGTTCTTCAGCTTTAACTCTTTGAGGTTTCTGTTTTGGATCCTGTAAATAGGTCACTAGGAGCTTTGGCGCTGACTTAGCAAGACTTGTGCCTTATCTTGACAGGTCTGTGTTGCTGATGGAAGCAGCTGGCTTGTGTCTGCAGAGTTTGATGGGCTGATAACTCACTGAGGCTCTTCCTGGCTTAGGAGTTTAACAGCTGCTACAGATAAATTGCTGGACTATTTGTTTTAGTAAACTGCCCTTCTGTCTTCCATGTCATCCAGTATCACAGAGAAATGCCACTTTATTATAAACTGACAGAAGACTGTGAATCCCAGCACAGAAATGTGTGAATATGTGGTTTTTTTGGATTTCCACAATAATTCTAAACAACTGCAGAGAAAGCACAAAGAGGCTGCAGGCAGAAAGCTTGTAGTGGAGAAAATGGACAGGATCTGCTGGTGACTCTGGAGATAGCTTTGTTCTGCAGGCTCAGTGCTCAAAGAAAACAGTTCTATTGCTGTATTAACAGAATTAGCTGTTACTCAGAGCAAATCCTTACTTCTGACACACCTGGCCAATAGCCTAACCAATTTTTTTATAATTACAAACAATGACATTTTTTACAAAAAAAGAAAAACCCTCCTGTATTGTTTTTGGGGTTTTGTTGGTGTTTTCCCTTTTTTTTCTTCTACTCTTCTTTGGGTAAATAGCATGTTCTTAAAGAAAAAAGATTAAAATGTTAGATTTTAGATTTTTAGAATTCTGATACTTTTTTTTAGAGGTAAAATACAGAGGAGTCAAGTAAAGGGAAAAAGAGCTCAAAACCTCTAGCCCGTGAATGCAATTTGCAAATTAAAATAATTAAATACGGTGAAATTCATGAACCTTTTGTGAGGCTACGGGTGTTTCCGTTGCTGCTGCCTATTTCAGCCTCTATGTCATGTCATGCTGATCCACTGGTTGTACCATCAGCACTGCTTTGTGGCTTTGTGCTGTAGAAAAACTGTGAACTTGTCACTGCTTCCCTGCTGTTTACTAATGACATTTCTGGCCACAGTATTAACTGGCCCAAAGTATTCCAACATGAGGAAGCAATGGCCAGAAACAGCTGCCTTCCTGTATGTCTTCAGCTGTGTTCTTCAGTGGTGTTGTGACAGAAACTTCTTTGACCTGCTGTGTTATTGCTAATGTTTGTATGGTTTCTTTGCTTTTGACCTTATGAGCATTTGTTCTCACAAAGTGACAGAAGTACTTTCTGCTAAGATGAGGGTTTCTTCCTGTCCAAACCTGTGCTATTGTCAAATATTGAGGACTGCAACCATACGAGGATTGTGAAGGTGCTAGAAGAAGAAAGAGGTGTATACTTTTAAAAGCTTGGGACTGCTGATACTGTCTGATTAGGGACTCCATCCTGAATCTGTGTATAAAATGTGAGCCCAAGTGTTCATCTGAAAGCTGGAGCTTGGCTCTGTTACTTGTGTCAGGCTGGACTCCTGCTGTAGAACAAGTAATTAATGGACTAAGGTTATGAGGGAGGAGAATGACAGGGAAAAATGTCACTGGAGATGTGAGTTGTTTTCTCCTTTTAGTATGTGAGAAGGCAAAGGTAGTGGATACATGTTCTAATTTTACCTGGCATTAAAGGAAAAAAAAAAATATACCCCTCAGTTTTGTTTTCAAAGGGACCTATTTCAACTTGAATTGTCTTTGAGTTATACAATGCAAACAGGGTGAGCTGGGGACATGCATGAAAGGAAGAAATCGGCTGCTATAAGATACAGTTGGCTGTTTCCTAATGTTTCTTAATGAACAAGAGAATGAGAGTGGGCCTTAAAATAGAATTTGGGGGAGGGAGAAGAGAATAAAGTTCCCTAAAGCATAATTAACTAGAGAGACACTTTTCTATACTCATTTATATTAATCTTCAAAAGTGAGAATAAAAGTAAAAGAAAAAATATGAAGGAACTAGGGTAAAGTAATTTTCCCTACTTTCTGAACACTTACAAATTAAGTCTTGCTTAAAAAATAGGAAAAGAAAAGAAAAGGTTGACTTCAAGTAAGGGCCTTCAGGGCAACAATAAAAAATTATGTGGATATTTAAGTGCTCTGTATCACTGTATTTTAATTAAGACAAAGTACCTTACAATTATTCCACCAACTGGCTAATACATACAGTGACTGTGAAGTCTAAATTAATATATATTAATCTTTAAGAAGGTTTTAGAAAAGGCAACCAAAATACAACCCCTTGAAACAGCATGTAAGTATATTATATGATTAACAATTTAAGTTCAAAGATGAAGAATCTGCTAAGTACTCTCTCACACTATAGTGTGGTGATTAGTTTGAGTATCCACTTCTATGAAGGCAGTTAGCAATATTTGTCATCAGAGTTTTTACCAAAGCATTAAAATGCTTGCAAACCAGTGAGTTGTCTGTATGTTTTTTGTATGAATTTCTGAAATAAGAACACTGAGTGAGATAGAGTTTTATTATAAATATTTGTTTATATATGTGAAAAAATAAGAATCTGAAGGCTCAGCATTAGGTTTCATGGTGAAACCATGTACCTCTAAAGCATATGTCCTTGAAGTACTATCCTGAATTTCAGAGTGGTTCCACCATTGGGTATGATCACACCATTCAGCCAGATATGTTTCTCCTGGGATGTATCTGATTTTGCAACTGCAATTTTTTTGCTCTGGTTAATGAGACAGAAACGGGCAATTGGGAGGTTCCTATAGCAAAATCTTGATTTAGGGACCCCAGCTGAAAGAAAGCGAATACCCAAAAAAGGGTGAAACTAGATGTGGTCCATAATTCCATTCCTTTGAAATACTGGTTGCCTCAGTTGGTGAGGAAGAAAAGCTGTTGCTTCTCTTACTGCTCAGTGGGTTGCTCTCACAGCTGTGAAACTGTTAAATGCTGCCCCGGGAGGGAGTACTATCTTGCTATGGAAATGAATTCAGAAGTGTGACATTTTGCTGGCAGGAACAGGTGGTGTCTGTGAGAGCCTGACTGACTGCCATCAGTTTGTCTGATGGATTGACTCCCATCACTGCTGAGCCAAAATTCGTTGATTTTGCTCCTTCTCTTCCTCAGGATGACCTTCTCAAGAGGGACACTGCAGATTCTTTACTTTTTTTTTTCCCCTACCCTTCAGCTCATCCCTGATACCTTTTGTTTATTTCCTTAAAAAAAAAAAAAACAAAAAAAACCAAACAAAAAAACACACTTCCCTTAATCTCTGCTAATTATAGATTGAAGATAAGGGAGGTAAATCAATGAGATGAATAGAAGAGCAAAGTGTACAAACAGCAGATCATTGAGAGTAGAGTCAGAGGTTGTTACAGCTTGCCATGGTTGGGTACCAATGTATTGTCAGAAAAATTGTGTCATTGTCCCTCTAAAAAAACTTTGTCATGAAGAGGAGAAGGGGGTGCAGACACAGTAGAAGCAAAAACCTTAAAAGTGAATTTAAGATCAGGTCACAGCAAGGTTAGTATGTGGCGTTTGGTGACTATTACTTCCACTAAAAACAAAAGTGAACCCCAAAATTGCTCAGTTTAGAAAAAGGATAGTGCCAGAAAGATAGCCTTGAGTCTTTGTCCATAGGAGGCTTTTGTCTTCCAGGGTCACCCAGTGGGGATTGTGCAAGAGGGCTGTGTTACCAACTGTGGCAGGGCAGTTTTAGAGCAATTTCAAGTAAAACAACCAATTGACTTGAACAGACTTAGACTGGGAAGCTGAGATAACCTGATTTTACCTAAAACAAAGGAAGGAGCGTGTCTGAAGCATCTGGGAACATCTGTTCTCTGGGTGCTGATGGAGCAGGAGCAGATACAGTGGAAACTGCAACATTTTCTGTTTTTTCTGATAGCAGTAGTTCTGTGACAGTGTTCACATCTTATCTAGGGACAAAGCTGTGCTGAAAGGACAAAACCTAAGGAAAAGAAAAAAGCCTAAACTGTGTATTAAAAACCAATCATCTGTTTTGTCTTTCTTCTGTCTCTTTAAAAACCACTCAAATACAGGCAAGTTGTAGCTTAAGCTTTGACGTCTGCTGAATGAAAGTAATGATACTTGCCAAATCAAGGCTTTAGGTCCCATCTCTGACAGGGATCTGAGAGCTGACAATGCACAACTATTTTAACTATTGTAACTACTTTGCAAATAACTATTAACATATTTTTAAGTGTCGTATAAAATATCTTGAATGTAAGCCCCCCCAGATCAGCAAAGTCTGTATTTTGGCACATGTCAGGATTTTTTTGAACAACTTCTTGTCAAAGCAAGAGAGATAAGGGAGACAGCTGGGTGTGGAGGCTGTGGGTAGGGAGGACCTGCAAAATGAACAGGCAAGATGGCAGGGGAAGGACATCATGGGGAAGAAGAGACTGGTGGATATAAAATAGAGGGAAAAGGAATCTCCATCGCCCCAAATGGTGGGTTCCAAGTCCTTGTCTTTGGTTAAAAAGAGTTTTTGGATCCCTGTCACAGTGCATAGGGAAATATTAGCAAGTCTGAGGGTGAAGAGCACTGAGGGAGGATGTATGGATAGGGCATTTATGGTGGTACCAGGTACAATGGTTTTCCCAATGGTTTTCCTGGGGAAAGAGTGCAAACCCGTCACTTACTGTCTAGTCATTATGGAGGACACAGGGAAAGGTGAATGCCTTAAATGTGAGCCTGGCAGAGACAAGAAGGGCAGTATGGAGATTCCCTTTAGTGTGGTGTCAGGAAAAAGGTTTCGAAGTGAGCTGTGGGGGCATGGAGGGATGCAAGAAGTTCTGAGGAGCCTGGAGGCACTAGAGGGAATGTGACTTCTAAGGCCTCTCTCCCTGCACTACTTGTTATTCTGATCATTGCTGGATTCAGAGGTGCTGAAATTCCCTGTGCAAGATAGTCCTTGTGGGACTGCCAGTTTGGTGATGCACAATGAGGAGATGTAGGATGAGCCATCTTCAGTTACAAATGCTTTTCCTCACTGAACACCCACTGACTGGTCGTTTCTGTCAACACATATTTACATCCAATTACTGCTTCATGGTTTGAGTTAAAGGCTGTAGCTCATTTACCTACCCCTACCAATTTGCTCTGATAGAGGGATGGTATAAGTCTGGGAGACAGTCTGCTGTAAGCAACAACCTCATTCCAGCATGTGCTGGTAAAGTTTCTCATAGGGGCAACTGTAGTTTCAGCATCCAAACCACCCTGGTGCTGTACCTTTTCTTTGCATTCCTTTTTTTTCTTTTTATTTTTATTTTTCCCCACCTTTCCTTTTTAAAATAATGGGCTGAGCCATTTAATTACACTCCCTGGTGTTAAGATGCTTAGTACAATGCAGAAACACACTCTGAATGACCAAAGTATAGGTAGCCACCTCTTTTCTATCCATAGCATAATTCAAGGGGAATCTAAGTACTACTCAGTAAAATGTGTTGACTGTTTCAGCTTCACCTTCACTGGAAAATTGTAAACACCGTATTGAAAATGCTGCATTCAATTCAACACAGTCTGAAATGATTGACAGTATCTGCTTCAGAGAGGCCCAGAACTGAGCTAGCATGAGCACTACATTACCTTGTGCTCAAAGAAACTGCACCATATCACTGGGAAAGTCATTTGAAGGATCCCATACTGTGTAGTGACTTTGATTACACTGCTGCTGCCTTCATAATGTACTTCCTGAAGGTAAGGGACACAACATTTTCAGTCTTGGGGTTTCATCAGATTTCTTGAGCAGCCTGTCTCCTCCCAACTGAAATAGAAAAGGTCCCACTGACAGCAGAGTTGGAAAAACTGGAGAAAGTAGAGTAGGTTTTGTGCATTAGAGATAGTGAAAGACTAGTCAGTTATTTATAATTTATAGTACTTTCGAAAGGGAAAGAGAGGGAAACCTAACTTTTAATTAGAAACTTTCCAAGGAGGGAAATAGTTGTCTGTTTGCTGAAAGGAAAAAAAAAAAAAAAATCTAACGTTTTAACATGGCAATTTCTAGCAAGAATTTTTCTGTTATCTGAGAAAAAGTGAAATAAACCTCCAACTAACAATCTGATATGTCATTTCAGTATAATGAAATTTGATGGCTGATATACTTGGGTCATCCGTAACTGATGCTGTTTTTTCCACTCCATACAAAAACATGTTTAACAAGTAAATTTTTTGTTTGTGTGTGTGGTGGTGAGAACCTTGACAGGAGATTGCTTCTGATGGGAAGGGAAAGGGAGACTGAATGTTTTGCCTCAAGATAATAGGTAGGGACACAAGAGCTGCTAACATCTTCACACCCTGCACCTCATCAGCAAGGATATCAGGGTTAGGGAAGTGGATGGGTGAGGGGCTAGGTATGTATTTGGCAATAGGAGGAGATATTTCAAATAAAGTGTTGCCTCATATATGAGATTGCTTTTCTTAATTTGAAGATATATTCCTGAACCTAGAAGGATTTCTGCCTCCCTGGAAGTAGATGGAGTGCAGTCCTGCTTCAGAGTACTTGGTTTGAAAAGACAGTCTAGGAAGTCTAGTGGATTTTTGTGAGTGATTCTGGGCTTTAAAGCAGAGCACATACCTTGCACAGTTCAGCTGAGATTGAATTACCACAGCAAGCTATAAAGCAGTATGAGCAAGCTGCCTGAGTAGTATTTGCTGAATTTTCTAGGCAAGTGGAGTAGAAAGTGGTAGAACTATATGAGAACTGACCTGGAAATACATTAAACCTAGGTGGAGATGAATGGAGAAATGAGAGAGAAATATAGTACTTCACTGGGGAAAAAGAAACACTCTAATTACCCAAGCTGTTTAGGTAGAAAACAGATTTCTAAAGGAAATGAAAGATTCAGGTCTCTAAAACTTCACTGCTGACACTGCTATGAAAAACCCTGCAGCTACAAGTTAAGGGGTTGAAGAACCCTAAGGTCAGGCCCTGGGATGTGCTTGAGTGAAAGAGAGGGAGAAAATGCTCCAGGTCTGATCCGGTGCCTGCTGAACCTGCTAAAAGTTTTGGTGCTGACAGCTGTGCACTTTAATCTAGTTTTGAAGCCCAGCTCTGCTGCTGCAGGACTTCTGCAGTTCATGTGTGCTTCTGAGCATAATTTGGCCCTGCTGCCTGGGGTGATGAGTGCAAGTTCAGAGAACTACTAAGTGACTCTCCCACTTGTACTACTGTGGGAAGGCAGCTGAAATTTGTCTGCTCAGGCACAGAAGGGAAGGGGACCCATTAGCAATGCCAGCAGTGCTCCTCATGGGCATGCCTGTACAAGGAAAGTACATAGTTTTGCGCATGCAGCATTTCCCTGGAGGAGAGAAAAATATTGTGGAAACCTCTATATGGTTGCTGAAAGCAAAGCTTTTCAGCACCTTGTGAAGACATAATACCTTGGCTGGGTTTCTGCTAGAAAAATGTCTCCAACCATCACTACTTGTGTGATGCATCTCCTCCTTCTCTCTCTCCGTCACCGATCATTTTGGCTTTTTAGAGCAGAGAGTGCACTTCATGTCAGACTGATGGAAAGCTGAGCTGTTTATCACAGGAACTAATTCTCAAGATTTCATTCTGCTCTATGTGAGTCAGTAAACTTGAGAGTGCAGAAATCAACTAGGCTTAGGCTACAGAAAGAATCTGTAGCTTTAGCTCTGTGTGTCAGGGTTGTTTCACCAGTGACATTTACCGTGTTCAATGCATTGTCTTTATGAAATGCATGTATGGTGTCCGAGTATGCAGAACTGTCTGTGTGTATTTAGTGTAAGATTCAAGATAATATTTTCAGTCCCTTTAGGGTGCTCTGGTCACTGGGATCCACTTGCAGTGGTCAGAAATATGTTACTTGTCATTTGGACAAATTGTCCTCTGAAAAGTTGCCTTAGAAGCTGACAAGGTCACCATAGTCAATATATATTCCAGCTTCCTCACCTTCCCCTCCCCCCCGCCAATAAACACTAAGTAAATACTTTTTGCACTTCAATGACCTC
Organism: Bolborhynchus lineola; assembly: GCA_025448015.1. Lineage (NCBI taxonomy): Eukaryota > Metazoa > Chordata > Aves > Psittaciformes > Psittacidae > Bolborhynchus > Bolborhynchus lineola. The sequence continues at coordinate 23,731 of JAOEHX010045098.1, read as the reverse complement.
ATCTGGATAGTTAACCTTACTTTGTTTTTCCTTCATAATGCTTAAGTAGGGAAGGCAGGAGTTTTTATGTTGAACAAACTTTAAATATTTTATGTCCTGAAAAGTTTAAAATGAGTCTAAACTGCTCAGAGTTAGGGCTTAGTGTGCATGGACATCTGTGCTTTTGCATACATAGACATGTTCAATAGGACTTTATAATAGCATTTTGAGGTGAAAAATATCTTCAAAAATATAGAAATGGCCTATGACACCGAGTTGCATATTGGGAGCTCGTGTAACACTTACGTGTTTTGCTCTTTTTTTTTTCCTCTTTTTTTTTTTTTTTTTTTTTTTTATTTTCCTCTTTTCTAACTGCAGC